>PYUH01000120.1:7648832-7685900 GCA_016808085.1 Suaeda aralocaspica | reverse complement strand
AACCATCAAAGTTAACGGGTTTAATATTACTCCCCTAACCTAAGCAGATAAATTTGAGTCCCCAAAACAAAATAAAACCAAACTTTAATCCCCTATATAGTGTTATCTCGTTATGGGTAGGAATTTAGACTTCCTTTAGAAAAAACTCAAGTGTTTTTTTCACTCCAACATCCAAACACAACATGATTTAGTCATTGTTTTTGTAAGAAGTTCCGTTTTCAAGAGAAATGATCTCCAACAAATAACCTAAATAGTTACTCGGTGCTTTGGCAAAGCTTAATTGGAGATTGGAGAGGTGAATGAAAGTGCTCACACTTTCATGTCGTTTGCACAGTATACGTGGACTTCGTCGACGCTCCTACTGCCAGTAGGGGTGTGCACCGGTCCAAGACTGGACGGTAACGGTTGGACCGGAAGACCGAAATCTCCGTTTTTTCTGGACCAGATCTGATTTTTTCGACCAGACCTATTTCTGGACCGGTTGGACCTGAATTTATGTTTTGTCAATTTTTTATTATACGGAATGAAAAAAAAAAAAAAAAAAAAAAAAAAAAAACCAATAATAATAATAAATGCTTTCCCTTCTACTATTACTACTAGAAATAAATATAGTTCAATTGCGAAGAAATTTTTACTGAATTTGATATAATTTTGACTATAAATTAAGCTAGTAATTTTATCTCCTTCTAATTTCATATATGCTTTTGATAATGAATTATAATTTTTTCCGTTGAATTGTAAAAAAAAAATAATAAATAAAAAATCTAAGGTGAGTAAAGTCTTAATTATTATATTTATATGCATTCAATTTTAGCTTCTGCCTAATTTATCTCTAGTTATTGATAATCAACTTGTATTTATATGTTGATACAAATTTACTACTTTTATTTACAGGTTTGATAATTTTATTGAAGAAAGAACATGGACAATCAACTTTAGGATAGCTTATAAGAAATTTATTGTAGATATTTAGTAACAGGACTTTGGAATAAGGATGAACAATTAGCTGTTTTTATATTATTTTTCTAATGTGGATTTGTACTAATAAATGTTTTTTCTTTTTTTTTCTTTTTTTTTTTTTTACCATCAAAGTTAACGGGGTTTAATATTACTCCCCTAAACCTAAACAGATAAATTTGAGTCCCCAAAACCAAAATAAAACCAAACTTTAATCCCCTATATAAGTGTTATCTCGTTTATGTAGGCAGGAATTTAGACTTCCTTTAGAAAAAACTCAAGTTGTTTTTTTCACTCCAACATCCAAACACAACATGATTTAGTCATTGTTTTTGTAAGAAGTTCCGTTTTCAAGAGAAATGATCTCCAACAAATAAGCCTTAAATAGTTACTCGGTGCTTTGGCAAAGCTTAATTGGAGATTTGGAGAGGTGAATGAAAGTGCTCACACTTTCATGTCGTTTGCACATGTATACGTGGTACTTCGTCGGACGCTCCTACTGCCGAGTAGGGGTGTGCACCGGTCTAAGACTGGATCGGTAACGGTTGGACCGGAAGACCGAAATCTCCGGTTTTCTTGGACCAGATCTGATTTTTTCGATCCAGACCTATTTCTGGACCGGTTGGACCTGAATTTATAGTTTTGTCAATTTTTTAATTAAAAAAAATATTATTTCCCTCTTATATATACATACACTAAGTATAAAATAAAATTTAATGTTATATAAAGCACAAAAAAAAAAAAAATTTAGCTAAAAAAAACCTTTACATATATTAAACTTTTACAATTATCAACTAAAAACACTAATTTTTTCAAGGAATCCGGTCCAATCGGTCCAGACCGAATTTTCCAGTCTTAGACCGGAAACACACATTTTAGTGGACCGAGGACCGGACCGAAATCGCCGGATCGATCCGATCCGGTCTAAATTCTGGTCTGGGCCTATCCAAATTGCGGTCCGGACCGGATTATGCACACCCCTACTACCGAGTGCCCACAACACAAATTGAAAGCTAAAGGCATTCACAATGAGATTTAAAAGACAATGTTTGAAAAACAAACCCCTTATTATTGTTTGTGTGGTAAGGTGAGGTGAGGCTTGAAAGATGACAAGAATATGAAATTAGGTTTAATTGTATGGAGTGAGGTGACATTTTAATGGGGTATTGGATAGAAAAAAAAAACTAAAATAAGAACCATATTATGTAAAAGCATATGTATTACTCCGTAGGTCTCATCTATAACATTTTGAAAATTTTGAACTATTTTTGATGAAAAGTTTGTTAAATAATAAATTTGTGCATATATGATATCTGAATTGCTATTCGACGTCCAACTTTTACTAGGCTAACGTCCACCTTTTGTTTGTTATTCCCCTTTTGCCCTTCACTTTTTTTTTCTCTCAACAAAACCTCTCAACTTCTAAACAACACCACCACTTCATCCACCACATCACCGCCCCTACCACCACTAGTCGACCCCCACTACTACCACTCACCATAACCACCACTTGCGCACCACAACCACCACCATTCCACTTCACAAATTTTATTTTTATTTAATTTTACAAAAAATTAAAAAAAAGGAGATGCGTCTAGCGAAGGGGGAGCCACCAGACACCGGCGGCTTGGCAAGGCGCCGATGTCTGGTCGCTCCCCCTTCGCCACACGCTTCTCACCTTTTTTTATTTTTCCAGATTTAAGTATATTAAAATTCATACCTTCTCATTAATGTCGATTCAACAACTACACAAAAAAATAGGGTCTAGCGGTGGTGATGGTGATGGCCGTAGGGCTGGTGGTGTCAGTGGGATGACGGTAGTTGTGGAAATGAGTATGGAAAGTTGGACGTCAAGCTAGTAAAATTGGACGTCAAATAGTAATCCCCATATCATATGACATATGGATAAACCTCTAAGGATTGTGGATGCCGAAAGCAAATAAAAATATTTTCCGCCGTACTACACCAAACAAACCACCATAAACCACCATGTTGATGTCATTAAATAAAAACAATACCAATTAAGTTTTGAAAGGGAATGAACTACAGTGCATCAATTGATAGAAGTGAAAGATTTTTCCATATGCTAGTACATTAGCCACATGGACTGTTTATACTTTATAGTTCTTCCGGGGCTCCGGATGAGAGAGCTTTTAACCAAAACGTTATTACATTATTACATATTTACAACATAAAAAAAGTTTATAAATTTTCATCTTAACTTATGATTTTATATTGGAAAGTTATGTAACTTTGAAAAAAAAGAGAGATTATGACTTATGAGCACAAGAGCCTTCTTGTTTTGACCCTTCACTTATAACATATGATTAAGTTACAGTTACAATTACCATTTGATTAAGTTTGAAAGTTTACCATTTGATTAAGTTTGAAAGTTTAAAGTTTTTTTTTTATTTCTTTCTTTGAGGGGGATTAAATTTGAAAGTTGAGTACCCACTTCCTTAATATGATGAAAGTCGAGTAACATGTTTGTTATGTTCACCTTATTTTAACTCATTTGAACTTATTTTTAATTTAATTTATGGTTAATGTAAATATACTAATGAGTTTTTATAAACTTATCTAAAATAATTAAAATTTTTTTGCTCAAAATAAATAAAAATAAAGTGAATAGAACAAATCCTACCGAGTTCATAGCTTAACTCATTCCAATTGATTAAATAACTAAGTTCTAGTCAATTAGAAATAAGTGAAATATGTGATTTCTTGAAGAAAAAAAAAGGTAAGATATGCGACATAAGCCTCTATAGAGCAATTGTATACATAATAGTTTAGCAGGCCCACGGTTGCATTTTTTCTGACTTGAAAATAAAATTTTAACTTGAAATCATATACCCTCGACTTGAATTTAAAATCAATTAGTGACTTAAAAGATATGCTTATTGACATGATAAAAAATATGACTTAAAAGATAGTACCTATTATGACTTAAAAATACATATTTATGACTTGAAAAAAAAATTCTGCAATTACAAATTTTCCCTCAACTAGGTCAGCTTGACTCTGCATTAGACCTAATTATTGAACGGATATGATTAGCATCGGTCCAGGGTCACACTAAAAAGGACTATGATAAATCCTTTTTAGTAAAAGTTTTATTAACTTGACCAATAACTATAACCATTTAGCGATTGGGTTACCGTATCTAGTAACTAGGTCTTGTCACACTTTGTGGTAAACTCTAGTTTCCCGCTTTCCTCTCTCTCGTGTCACATTATGCTCATACAATAACTTATTACGGTGTCTTCTAGTCAAGTCTTTCTCTTGACCACAGGTGCGCTTTTTAATTTCCTCATTTTGGATATTATAATTATATATGCCCATAATATAATGTCGATATTTCCTGATTCACTTTTTAGTTTTTAACATAGAGAGAAAAAAGAAAGAGAAACACAAGAATATATATAAAAAAAAAAAAATGCAAAAATGGCAAATAAATGGTATATTTGTAGTTATGATTATAAGTTGTAGTTTACTAAAATTGGTAGCTAAAGATGACACTTACTTAAATAGAAACCAATTTCCTTCAGATTTCATTTTTGGTGCTGGTACTTCTGCTTATCAGGTACTCCTCTCCTTTCCCTTTTTTTTTTTTTTATTTTTTATTTTTCAAATATTATTATTATTATTATTATTATCATTTTTATGGATTATTATTATTATTTTTAGCTTTTGTTAATACCATTTTGGCCATGATGATTAAGCTATTAAACTTTCAATTCAGATGAGTTATATTTTAATTAATTGTTAAGATTTATGTAGATGATTCGTTTAGCTCGTTACTGTGAGAATTTTGTACATGCAAAGCTTTTTTTTTTTTGAAATAAATTAAGAATTTAATTAAAAATAAAAGAATAAAAAATAAAAATAAAAACAAAAAGAAAGGGAATTTCCAACTTCTCGATGGCGCCGGTGGCGGTGCAATTGGTGTTTGTTGTTGACATGGTTTAATTAAGGTGGAGTATAATATATTTTTCTCTTTATTTTTTGCATTTGTTTTTTTGTACATGAATTAAGGAGAATGAGTAGAAATATACCCCGTAATATACATTGAAAATTACTTGGAAGTTGTAGTGTTATTTAATAGATTGAAATAATGCACCATTCAAAATTTATCATTTGAGTTCGTTTATAAATAATATAGTACTCCCTTCTCCGTTCCTAATTGTTTGATACGTTTTGTTTTGCACATATGTCAATGCACTTGTTTGACCTAAAATATGTTTTGTTGTGTATATGTAAAAATTATCATTGAATATTAATAATGTACTTATTAAGACGAATCAAACAAGACCTCATATAACTATATTATGTTTTATATATTGAGTAATTTAAAAGATTCCCTCTTCTTATGAATAATATAAGATTCCAAACGTATCACACATTTAGGAACGGAATGAGTAATAAAATAGGGGTGCATCATGACTTTCAAACTTATCAAGGACACAATTCCCTAGGGTTTTTCGTTTGTGCTCTCTCTTACACTATGTGTTAGGCGTATTGATTGCCACACACTCATAAATAAATCTTCAAATTGTATTTTAGTCACCATTTATGATTCACATCTTTATAAAGAAGTGTCGACTTTAATTTCGCGTGGAGTATGCTTGGTTTACTATACTAGCTACACTAAGGGCATGTTTACTTCAACTGAAAATAGTTGAACTGAATTGAAAGTTTTTTATGAAGGATTAATGAATAGCAAAATAAAAGCTGAGCTGAACTGAACTGATTTTTAGCTTTACTTCAGCTTAAAATTCATTTAGTTTGGCTTAGCTTAGCTCTTTTTTTTATTTTGCTAATTAATTTGTTCATAATATTACATGGTCATAATATTACTTGTTCTCTCACACACACATATATATATAATTTTGCTCATATTATTTTTTTCTTCCTACTTCGTAATAAATTTGTTCATAATATTATTAGTGTGTTCATAATATATTTATGAAACATTAATCATCATTTTTTCACCATATTATATATGAAACTATCATTCAGCATGTGAAACAAAAATATAAGTGAAATATCATTTACAAAAAGTGGATTACCATTCACAAAAATATAAAGGTATATTACTGATTTCTACTTCATAAATATAAAATACCAATAGAAAAAATTGTTTAATAATTATTAGTAGATTAATAACCAAATTATTACTATGTCGTTATTCCGTAGTAAAAAAAATTTATTAATAATCCATAATAGTCAATAGTCATAGTCAATCCATATAAAATATAGATAAAAATCAATAATCATAATTAATAATCAATAGTTAAAAAATCAATAATCAATAATTATCAATAGTTAAAAATCAATAATCTATAATTAAAAATCATTAATCTATAATAAAAACTTTCAGCTCAAATAGCTCCAATCAAATAAGTTCAACTAAGTTCAACTAAAGTAAACAGGCCCTAAGTTAAATGTTTTATTAAGACCAATAAATAAACTTTACACATAACAATTTATATAATATATTAAAATTTGTTTGAGACAACGTGAGTGCCACGTAAGCTCCTTATCTTTTACCAGAATATCGGCATGTATGCAAGCTGTTACCAACATTGCGCCACATATACAAGAATCATACATATACTAATAAATGCAATGGTAACAAGGATCGTACCCATGACCTCTTTCATGTCATCCAACCTAATTATCAGCTCAACCAAATTTTGTTGATGTTCTACATCCATATTTTAAAATATATATATTTTTTCAGTCGCAACCTTATAATCAACACAACAACTAATTGACTACAAAGTACAAGCGCAGGTACTACATTCTTGATCTTCCTCAACCTCAACTCATATTTTAGATCAATGTCTACGTACCAAACTGCTAATCGACACGAAAGTGACCCACAATTTTTATTGGTGTTTTTTCTCGGTCCAAATGGAAGAAGTAAATTGGTTGTTTATAACTTTTTAGGGTTGATTTTAAATGTGAGTAATTTTTTAATTTAGGAAGATTATGTATTCAATTTTATAAAATTATAGGAATCATAAGCTATAATGTTTCACTTTATCTCATTTCAAAAGAACCGTGCCATGTGGCACACTCCAAAGTATATGTGCCATGTAAGGTTGCCATGTCATTTAATAAAATAAATTGTACATAGTTCTAGATTCATGTACTTAGTTCTCTTACAAATCAAGGTCATGCATTTACCATCTCAACCAACTTTGATTAATGAAATTAAATGTCAACATTGCATTATATATTCATTTAATTTATCAAGTGAATTAGAAGCAAGATTTGTTTATTTCACAAGTATAATATATATATATATATATATATGAAGTGCTCGTATCACAAAAACAAATTAATATTAAGTGGAAAATTAAAAAGTAACGCATGAGGGATTGCCCAGGCCGATACTCTAGTTTATTTATATACTCCGTTTATACCAAGCGACAATTGTTGTAAGAGATTTTCCCTCCTAAATAAACTTTTTATTATTTATTTCTCTTTTTTTTTTCTTCTATTAATACAACATTCTAACAATTATAATGGTATAATTCCACTCATAAGGCATTTGTGTCAGGCACCTATGAATGCTACTTTCTTTGTTACATTTTATTTATTTTGTTTTAGTTTAATTTTTATTTATTAGAAAAATTAATGAAATTTTAAATATATATTGATTTTTATGATTTATTTTTTATACTATTTATCTATACAAATGGATGCTAATTTAGACACTTGAAGAGATTATACTGTCTCTTTTTTTGTCATCCATCGTTAAAAATTCAAAATAGCCACTAATTCACTCTTATCATGCTCCTAAATACTTTATACTCTTTGTAGCCTTCATTTAAAATTCAAGGGTTCATTTTTCAACTTAGATAAAATCGTGGTCAAAATAATAGGGATTTAGAGTCACTGTATTTATTTCTACATAATATTTCAACTTAGATAAGTTACTTGACCATTCTTTAATAGTATAAATTATTTATGATAAATAATTGAAAATCCGAGATTTGCTCAGGAATTATCTAGTTTCTTAATATTTTACCCATTTAAGATTTTTATAAGGCATGTAGAATATTCAAGAATATAATATTTTAATTCATTTTAGATACTTCGTATAAAAATTAAACAAAAATAAAAAGGATTAGGCCAGAAAATTTACATTTTTGGGGTGACAAGTCTTAATTCTAGAATTTTGTTCATAATTCAACCTTGTTCATGTTATTGACCTGAAATTTTTATTTAATTGAATTTATCTTTACTTAACTAGATTTATTTGAACGTTATTTTTGTTAAACTGAACTTATTTTTGCTGAAATAATTTACAATTCATTAAGGATTGAAATTGATTTTTACTGATCTACAAATGAGACGAAAAGAACATGGCCATGGTATGGTCTAGTATATGGAATTGGTTTTGAACCAAAATTGTATTTTTTTGTAAAGGTGGAGGGAGCAGCACAACAAGATGGGAGGACACCTAGCATTTTTGATACTTTTGCTCATAATTCAAGTAAGCTTGTTTTTTAGAAATATTTCAACAAAAATTATCATTTATAAGTATTTATTGATCTCTCCGTCTCTTATAAGTTGTCAAATTTTCTAAATTATATTGTAGATTTTTATTTGTTGTCATGTTTATTAATATAATAAATTATTGCAGGGCCATATGACAAAATTACTAGCTAATTTTATCAATTCTATGTCAAAAATGTATGATACACACATGATTCAATTCAATTTTGAATCATGGGTGTCTCTTATCTTTGAAACAACATTATGTTCTATTGGAAATGATACCGTTTTGGACCGTTTTATTTTTGGGTCACAAGCCCCTTGTATAAGTATATTTGAATCTTTGTGTGTCTTGACATGCATTCATTTATTTCAAGTTTTCAATTTGTGTTTAGTTTGTATGTTCTTGTGATTTGTTATGTGCTTTTTTATTGATCAAAATAAATCGGCTCATTTGATGAATTGGAAATGTCTTGTTTTTCCACTTCCATATACATGTTTAAATCCTTGGCCCAAAGCTCTCCCATCATGAGCTTTACCACCTTTTTGATTGAAATGCTAGTATTTCATTCTCTAATTATATTGTTACATAATATGAGGGGTTAGTTGAAAATTTCATCCCTCTAAGCACTACTTCGGTAGAAAGTAGATTAAATACTAATAGGGCGTTTGGGTAGTGAAGGGAATGGGTGTAAGAAATGGAAACAAGGAGAAGGGAAAGTTAATTTCTTATTCTTGTGTAATTGTTATATATTTAAGAAAGATAATCCACTTCTACAACCATCACCACTTCAATTTACGTTTCAGTTTTCACACTTGCTACCAGTCTACCACCAACACTTATGCTACCACCCTTATGTTCATTTCCTTATGTTCATTTTACGATGTTTTTTGGTAGTAGGTTTGGGCGGTTTTAGTGGTGGATATATATGGAGACATGGTTAAGGTTGTATTGAGGGATGGTTTTCAATGGGTT
Organism: Suaeda aralocaspica; assembly: GCA_016808085.1. Taxonomy (NCBI): domain Eukaryota; kingdom Viridiplantae; phylum Streptophyta; class Magnoliopsida; order Caryophyllales; family Amaranthaceae; genus Suaeda; species Suaeda aralocaspica. Next base: position 7,676,458 of record PYUH01000120.1, on the reverse strand, counting down.
TGGGTGGTTTTTGCGATGGATATTTATAGCGATCATAGGATTTTTGGGGCTAGTTTTCATGGTGAGTGGGGTGGTTTTGAGTCAATTGGGTGGTTTCAAGTGAGTTTTAGTGGTGTTTGGCGGTATCACGTGGGATTTATTTTATTTTATTTTATATTTATTTTTTAAGTGGGTGTCGGGTAAGTTTAGGTGGTGGGATGTGAAGTAGTGATGTCCTGGATGGTTGATCAAGGTTGGCCAATGGTAGCTAGTAGATAGTCAGGTTTAAGGGTAAGCGTGATTCCCTTGAGGTTCGGGGGTTGGGAATTTGGGATTCTAAGTAGAGGAAAGTGTGTAATGGGAGGGATGAAGTAAATGATTGAAATTGTCTAACAAACATCATTAAAAGTAGCCAGTTGATTATCTTTTCCTTTGTTGTATAATCCCAACCAAAGGCCCCCTAATAACATCTAATATTTGGAAAAATCAATGCAAAAGTAACGAGCTTCATGTGTGTGGGTGTGTGTCAATTTGAATAAAGTAGTATTTTAATTTAATTTTTCGTTATTGTCAGAATCTATCTAACCCCTCAAAATCTTGTCTATATAATAAGTTATGTTGTTTGTTTTGTAATTATAGAAGCCATAAGGATAGGTAGAATCTCCTCTTATTGAAAGAGAAGCTTGAAAGTCTTACTTGTGATACACTTAATTGAAAGATACCATAAAACACTTTTGTCTAGCTAGTTATTGCCCTTTATCACAACAACAGCCAAACCTTAGTCCCAAAATAATTCGGGGTTGGCTAAACATGAACCAATAAGAGGACAAGTATTGTAAGAGGTATTGTAATTAAGAGTCATTGTAATAATCCTCTCTCTTCGTACTTCTTTGTTTAGTGTCAAATTCTCTTTTATACCCAACAACCTCATATCTCCATCCACAACCCCTATCCAAGTTTGCTTAGGTTTAGCTTCCTATACCGCTCTTTCGTCCATCCTATTGCCACTCTTCTAACCACCATACTAGAGTACTACTTGGTCTTTGACTTAGATATCCAAAGATTTCAAACTATCTTAGGCGATTTTTCCCCATCTTATCCTCAATAGAAGCAACCCCTACCTTTTCCCTTATAATCTCATTCCAACAATACTCTTTATTAAAAGAACATATATATTACTTGTATTATTAATTACAATCAATTTCTTTGAATTTTTGCAGGGGATGATGTATACAATCCAGATGTTGCCTGTGAGGAATATTACAAATACAAGGTGAAGATAAATCTTGAAACTCCTTTAGTCCTTTTTGCATTGAGATTTTTGGGCTAAATAACAATTTCATTGTGATTAATTTATTCATTCCAATTAAGATCATTATCAATTAATCTAATCCTATATGTATTCAATCTTTAAACCAGGAAGATGTTCAACTCATGGTAGAGACAGGATTAGATGCGTACCGATTTTCAATCTCATGGTCAAGATTAATTCCAAGTATGGTTTCCATATCTTACAATACTAATGTCTACTTTAAAATGTGATGAACAACTTTTTCTATAACTTGACCTTGAAATAACATTTATACTATTAAGATGGCAGAGGACCGGTTAACCCCAAAGGATTAAGTTACTACAACAACCTCATCAATGAACTCATAGTCCATGGTATGCAATATATATTTTTTTTGTCATAATCACATATGTTTGACATAGATGGCTTTGATTTGCTTTCTTATTACCACGTTCTTTGAAAGATCCTCGATATATTATTAATGCAATGTTAACATTCATTTGTAGGAATCGAACCACATGTTACTTTGATGCATTCGGATATCCCACAAATACTTGAAGATGAGTATAAAAGTTGTCTTGATCCAAGGATCATGTATGCACTTACCAATTTCGTTTTAATTTACATTACTTCCTCCTTTTTAATCTAATTTTTAATCATTCTGAAAATTACACTATTCATTTATTATGGGTGTATGCCCATATCACCATAGATTTTCATGTTCATTATATTTGTTGCTTACAAATAATGTGTATTGTATGTATGCCCTCTTTTATTGAATATTGAAATTATCCCCTTCATGGAAAATTAGAGTTATAAGTTGGCATTTCCCTTTCTTTCTTCTATTTATTTGCTATAGAATTTTATGTATAGCTACTTTTTAGTGAAAATTTATTGATGAATATTGATGTACATGCGTGCAGAGATGATTTTGCAACATATGCTGATGTTTGCTTTAGAGAATTTGGAGATAGGGTTCGATATTGGACAACCTTCAACGAGCCAAATATTTTTGTCTTTGGTGGTTATGATGTTGGAGATACACCCCCAAATAGATGTTCTTCTCCCTTTGGAAAAAAATATTGTACCAATGGAAACTCGATTGTCGAGCCATACCTTGTTGCTCACCATATATTGTTAGCCCATGCTTCAGCCGTACGACTATACAAGGAAAAGTACAAGGTATGAATTTAATTACAAGAATGAAAACTTCAAAGGTGTATAGCTTATGTCCATGGTATTTTGAGTAAAGGAGAATTTTATCATCTTTAAGGAACTTTAGATAGATCATATATGCACTTTGGTTATTTGTCTTTCAATTTTAAAACATATATAATAATTTCTGACATTATTTTATATTTCGTATACTATTTTCCGTTGATTATAGGCTAAACAACTTGGATTTATCGGAATCAATCTTCTCACATTCCATTTCAATCCTATCACAAATACAAGACAAGATATTAATGCAGCTCGAAGAGCCTACGACTTTATGGTTGGGTGGTAAGCTCAATTTTTTTTAAGCGAGTGATATTTGAAATTTAAGATACTTTGGCCAATTTATGGTCTCTTTGTCTAAAAAAATTGCTTATCCTGTCTTTCTAATTACATCTAAACTTTTCACATCTTTCTAAGGCACTTATTTACTATAACTATGCAATTGTATGTAAAATTATAAAAGTCTCTAAGTCTATTAAAATGCTATGTGCTATGTCATATTGAAATTTGAAAATACAAGTTTCTAAAGACAACAAATAACTCTGATGAACTATTCCCTCCGTTCCCTTTTATTTAATACATTTTGCCTCGCACATATGTTAATGTCCTTGTTTGACCTAAAAAATTGTTTGACTTAAATATCTTTCGATGAGTATATGTAAAAATTATAATAATTGGATATTAATACAATACTGATTGGGGTGAATAAAAAAAGACTCTATATGACTATATTATATTTTATATTTATGAATAGTGTCAAGATTCTAAATGTATCAAACATTTAAGAACGGAGGGAGGAGAGAGAGAGAGAGAGAAGAGGGGGGGGGGGGTGGGGGGGGGTGTCACGTACTTGATGTTACGGGTTTGACTCCCACCAACTATAATTCATATTGTACCACAACATCGTTGGTTGAGCCTCCTTGTATTACATTTATCCTTTGACAGTTGACACATACTACATAAAACAAAGTATTAACCTTTTCTTTTCTAATCTTTCTTATGTGTTTTTGGTTGTGCATAGGTTTATGCATCCCTTGACATTGGTGATTACCCTCCGATAATGAAGAAAAAGTGCTGCTAGTAAAATTCCTGTTTTCACTACAAATCAATCAAATTTAGTGAAGGGGTCGTCTGATTTCATTGGGGAATTACTACTGCATCATGACTACAAAAGACAACACTAATAGCCTTGTCGGAGCCAAGAGATTTTTTTGGAGACATGGGAGTACAATGGATTAGTATGTTTTGTTACTTCGCCAAAATACTTCATGCTTATATGTTTTATACACTATGAAGAGTGAAGACATAATTCATCTTGCATATAACTGATTTTAATGTGTATATAAATGCAATCACCCCAAGTCAATAACCATCCTTTGCAACACATTTAGGAAATTTAAGTGGTCAATTAGGACAAAACATGTTGCATACAATACAATTGTATTATCACTATTTTTTTTTTTTTTTTTTATCATTATGTGCAATACTAATTTGATTTAATTGCTTAAAACAGCAGCGCCAAATAGCACAAGGGCACATTGCGGCCAGAAAAGGTGATGGACCTGGAATGTTTGTTGTCATTTATCATTGTAAATCAATCAATCTCACATATATATATTTATTGATCTTGTAGGGGTTTTTCTCTAATCTCCATGGGTTTAGAAAGTTGTACTGGATTATTTCAAAGAAGTTACGAAAATCCTCCCATGTTCATCCATGAAAAATGGTTTATCTTCTTTCGCCAATTTTTTCTACAATATATTTACATAATCATTTCGAGTAAAAGTAATTGAAGTGTAAAAGTGGGTGAAACTTGGTGCAGGTCAAGCTGGCAAGTATAGTACATCAATAAACGATCCGTTTCGGATTGAATATTTACATGATCACAATTTGGGTTGCTGAACGCAATGAGGTAAACGATACTTTATTCAGTTTAATGCATGCAACATTCAAACCACTTAGTTGTTCTATTTTTGAATACAACACTTAGCCACTGGTTCTATACCAAATTACACAATTTATCTTCTTTTTTCTTTTCAATATGACAGAAATGGATCCAATGCGAAAGGATACAATTGCATGGTCATTGTTGGATCTATACGAGTTATTATACGGGTTCAATTTACCTTTGGTCTATACTACGTGACTTCAGCGATCCAAATTTGAGCAGACATCCTAAGATGTCTCAAAAATGGTATTCTGCATTGTTAAAGGGGGAAAATGTGACTAGGGGTGTATTAAATAGTCAAGTAGAGAATTCAAGTTCTTATCTCTTGTTTTCTACTTGAGTTTAATTTGGGATGGTTTGATAACTATAGATAAGACACTCTAAGCCTTCAACATTTAAATTTTTGGGTACATTTTGTCTTGCCTCTCGTTATCAAGAGCCAGTGAAGGCTTTTCTTCAGGCCGCCTGAGGAGATGGCACAAATTGTTTTGGTGGAGCTAGTAATTTATGCTTCAGTGTGCTCCCTTTTCTCTGTTTTTATTCTCAAGCTTGTAAGTCTCCATTTGGATGATATTTGGTTCCTATGTATGTGTATATGAATTGTTTTCTTTCCTTATAAAAAATTATTATAATAAACAATTTAATTTTTTGGGATATTATAATGACCACAAACATGGGCATTTTAATCACGTTCAATGTATTTTTTTTTTCTTTTTTTTTTAGGGGATGTGATTCTATATAATACCAATGTAATATTATGAATCCATTGATGGGTTTTAAATGACTTGTTTCCCTGCCTTTGACCTATCATTCCGTTTTTAGGTTAATTTTGATAGGTCCAATAACCTATTCACATGCACTATGGCTCATGGATAGTCCACTTTTAACGGATTCACAAAAACATCACTTACATAGATCATTCACAGAAATGGACATTCATAAGGCGGTGTTTGACATGAAACCCATTAAAAGCCCGGGTCCGAATGGGTTTCCCACCAATCTTCTTTCAGACTCATTGGCCTATAATCAAACATAACTGTGTGTAATATAGTTTTGAGCTTCTTTAATGGAGGATAAATGTTAGAGAGGTAAATTACACCTTTCTCACTCTGGTACCCCCAAATTAATACTCCAACAAAGGTGGATGCAATTCCGACCAATCAGTTTGTGCAATACTACATACAAGATCAAGATCATCTCTAAAGCTTGGTGAATCGTCTCTAACCAATTCTAAAGGAACTAGTGGGTGACTTTTAGAATGCTTTTACTGGAAAGGCTTATGGCTGATTCTGCTTTCGTTGTCATGAGTTAATAGCTGGGTTAAAAGGAAGGAAAAAAGGGGAAAACTTCGCGCGGCACTGCTTTTAAAGTTGACTTAAGTAAGGCTTATGATCGAGTCAATGGGAATTCATCTCCAACATCTTCCTTCGTTATGGGTTCCCCCAGGAGTGGATTTTTGGATCCACAACATGTATCTCACTGTAACTTATAAGGTGTTGGTTATGGGGAACCTACAAGAACAATTGTCCCACTAGAGGCCTCAGATAAGGAGACCCCCTATACATATCTGTTCATCATGGTTATGGAAACTTTGTCTGGAAGGCTAACTCACTTACAGAATGAGGGGAGTTTAAGGCTTTCGATAGGACACAATTCTCCTCGAATTAATCACTTGTTTTTTGCAGATGACGCCACCTTTAGCTTCACAACGACTTTGAGGTCTGTTACCACACTGGGATATCTTCATGATTTTTGTCTTGTTTCGGGGGGGGGGGGGGGGGGGGGGGGGGGGAGTAATCAATCAAAAAAAATCCAACATACTCTTCAGCTCGAATACCCCCAAGAAATACAGCAAATTCCTATCTCGAAGGTTACAGGTTATGTGAAATGCTTCATTTTGGTACCTACTTGGGGTGTAACATGAATGTAGATGGACGTTCAGCTGGTTGCTTCAACCTCCTTGTTGATTGGCTAAGCCAAATTACCTAAGCCTAGCAGAATGCTACACTCTCCCAATTGGGGAAATTAATTCTTATAACTCTTTATCCTTCTGCCACTAGCCATGTGGAAAAACTAATGCTGCGCTGCCCAAAACAAATCTTCTAACAAAATAACCACTAACTTCCTAAAAGTTTTGGTGGCAAAATTCTACAACAAAACGACCTATTTCACAAGCGATCACTCTTGGAAAAACATAAAGCAGAGGGTGGCTGGGGCTGAAAAATATTGAGCACTTATAATCATAGCATACTTTTAAAACAATCTTGGAGGCTTCATAGCCAACCAAGTCTTCTGGTCTCAAGATTGTTTCGAGGCAGTATGGAAAAGACCCATCCACCTTGGTATGGAAGGCAAAAATTCCAAGTAAATGTCATGGAGTGGTAAATGTTTAATGGGCAGTTGCTTCCTTTATAGGCACCATCAACAGGAAAAATGGGGACTGGAGACAGTACTTCATTGTAGATCATAAATGGGTGGCCAACTCCATATCCAATTTTGTGCTCAACAACAGTCTTCAATTGATAATCCGAAATTTGTCTCTCCGCTCATAAGTCCTACAAGGCAATGGAATGTCCCTCTTATACGCAGAAAAATTGATGCAAAAACAGCTCATGCTATCCTTAGTATGCATCCAGATATGAGAGCCCAAGAGGATGTCTGTTTTGGCCACTTCCACATCTGGCCATGTTCACTGTCAAAACTGCCTATTAGTTTCTCCAGAATAAGGACTCTACCCACAACCACCAATTTACTTTATAGAAACAACTATGGGAGTGAGTGTCCTTCCGAAACGGAAGTCTTCATCTGGAATTTTTTTGGAATGTGCTACCTCTTGGTGCAGAGCTCCGTAAACGAGGAGTTGATACAAGTGGATTATGTCCTTTGTGTAATAAAGAGCCTTGAAACTCTCGCGACTGCACTTTCATCACCATATTTGGTCATTTGGGAACTTGGGATAGCTCCGCAGGGTGCTCATGATATTGATTTTAACTTTGGTTTACTAACATGTTAACCTACTTATGAGAATGTATGCAGGATGATTGTAGCCAACGCGCGGTGGAGTTTATTATACTCTTTGGGCTATCTGCTCCACATAAATAATGTTGTGTTTCGTAATGATACTCCCCATCCAATGTCTGTCATTAAACTTAAAATACAAGAATCCTCAAGGTGGGCGCAGTCAATTGGCAAGAAAGATGACAAATCTACCTCCCCTACAATCCTCCAAAACCGCCAGATTCTTACGAGATTGGAGTACAACTTCTAGCTTCCTCTACTTGGATCCTAAATAAAGATAGGGCGTGGAAAAAGCAGGTGCTGCAGCAGACAACACCCAATAGCAGCTGCGGGATGGGTGATCAAAGGTAACAATGGTAATACCATTAAAAAAGGTCGACAACTCATAATGGCCGATTACAGTGTGCTTTGGATTTTAAAGATCTTTCTTTTTTAGGCTCCTATGTCTTGGTGCATACTGATTGCCTACAATTTAGTACAAGAATTTTCCAAACCAACCATAGCACAAACAATATCAACACAATTATGTCTGATATTCCCCTCATGTTTGCTTCTTTTACTTATGTAAAATGTATGAAAGTTAGTAGGCAACAAGTAAGTGTAGCTCATCAACTAGCTAAATCTTGTAATTTTATTCATTGTCAAAAAAAAAAAAAAAAAAAAAAGAAGAAAACATGTCTTACCTCCACCGACAACAATCTACCGCCATACTTTGAAAACTGTGAATCTCTTGTTTATGAATTACTCACTTACTCAGGTATCTTATTACGAACTTAGTTCAGTCTATTATAGTATTCTTAAGTTAGCATATTTCATTTCAATTCAGTAAAATGATTTATATGATTTATGCATGTGACAGTGTATGGTTTCTCGTTGTAGGGAGTACCTTGTAATGAATTTTTATCTTTGTCATCATGTGTATCTTAGATGTATGTTAAGGTAAATATCGACAATCGATTAAATTAAGTTTTGATAAAATTATATAAATACATGTTTGGGCTAATGATGGATGAGGGGTCGTTTGGTAGAGAAGAGGAAAAGAGAGTACTTTAGGAATGAGAATGAAGAGAATGGAAGATATTACCTTTGATGAAAATAGTGTTTGTTTTGGAAAGTAAGAGGAATGAAGTCCACCACCCAACCACCACTCAAACCACCCTAACACCACCAACTCCAACCACCCATCTCCCCTCCCATCACTCGTCGGTGTCATGGACCCCACCTTCACCACTCACCGGCGTCGCGGATCCAACCATTGTCGGTGACGCGGAGCCCATTCGCACACATAAAACCCTAGCAACAAACTGACTAGTACAATAGATATTTATAACATCAAGTAGATGATCCACATTTTCCCAATACTTATCATGTTTCTTCTTCATCCCTGAGCCATAAGCTTCTCACCTAGATCAAAAACTTTCACACTTTCTCTTTATCATCTTTCCAATGGCAACTAATCTTGTAAATATACATTAGAAGTAGATACAAAGATCCAGAAAATTAAAGTTGCATCATAAAAAAAATTTAAGAAAGGAAGCAAAGCAGCAACACGATCCCAATCCTCGTCGGTAGGAACACATGAGTCTTTGACAAACTCCGCATTAAATTTCCCACCATCAGAAGTTTCAAGCAAATCAAAAGCTTTACGAAAAACAGAAGCATATTCCAACATCAAGTAAGTGGAGTTCCACCCTAGTTTCAACATCTAAGCAAAAGTTGTCGTTTGACTCAATTTGTTCCTGCTTTACAACCATTCTTAAACTTTTGTAATCTTGCAGGAGATGACCTAACAAACCTAACATTATTACAATTCTTGAAATGGATACATCACTTTCTTTCAAACCCTCCTCACAGTGAGATTTAATAAATATGAGCTACAACAACAATATATAGACATTAACCTAAAACAGTCCCATCTTTCATCTTTGAAGCCTTCTCTTTATGTATGAATTCCCACATCATTGGAGAAGCATTGTCCACTGTTATGGTCATCACTCTAGTAATACCCCAATCAAGTAAGCACTTTTCAATCCCCTTACCAATTGACTCCCCAGGAATGACCCCCTATTGGACAAAAAACCAAGATTTTTTTTATGCAATTTCCAATTATCATCAATAAAATGGGCTGTTAAAACACATGTAGCTTAAGTTTTGACAAGATGTCCATGTATCGGTAGTAAGACAAATGCGAGGAGAACACTTAATAAAAATTTTTTAACTTTTTTTTTTTTCTTTGTACACACGAAGACAATCTCTAGCTACTGTAAACGAGAGGGGAATAATGAAATGAGGGTTGTGCAACAAAATAAAATATCTAAAACCTTCACGTTCACAAAACCTAAATGGTAACTAATCCATAATTATCATCTTAGCAAATGCTTTCCTACTCTTCTTGTTTACTGTTTCCAAAGTTCAGTTTCCCTTTTTTTTCCCCCGACCACATTTTCACATACACTATCATCCCCACGACTTCTGAGTTTGAGAATTTTGGAGAGAAAGAAGAAAGGAGTTCGTTGTTTTGTCAATGTTAGGAGGTATTCTTACATCTATCTAAGTGATTTTTCATAACGCTTGTACCACTTTTGGATCACCACAAACATCATTCTTACAGTAATTAAATCTTACTCTTTGTCACCATCTCTAATAAATGACTCACAAATGACCCCAAACCCAAGAACCTCTTTTTCTTACCTTTACTTTGCGTTCCGTCGACATCCATATTAGTCCTTGAGTTGCTTCGGGTTGCTCTGAGCATTAGTCTCTCTTCCTTGCTCTTGAGAATCAACTCCATCACGTGTACTTGAACTAACAAGATCATCACTCATGGGGGGTTCCGCTTTCAGAAGTTGTGTAATCCGTAAACCTTTAAACAACAATCACATAAAGAACAGTCAAATTACAGTCAATCTAGCCGCGAAAAAATAATCCACTGCAAAATAATCCAATCAAAACTAAACCCAGTATCTTACTACTGGAGAATATAAGAAATTAAGATATAAGAGACCAAAATACTAATATACTCAAAGGATTTCAATTATACCCATAAACATGAATCACAAACAAATCAAACAAATCATATTTAACCATTCTATCATATAATTACAATAAAAAGGGCAAATGGTATAAATTAAATCTAAAAAAACCATCATAATACAGAATACGTAGTAATAATCGATAACAAATATTCGGAGTACTTCCTCAGTTCCTTATTAGATAGCTAATAGGTTAAAGTGTGAAATTGAAACAAAACAAGTCGTCTTACAATCAGATAATCTCATTAGAGATTCCAATTATACTCCGTAGATCAGTAAGAATTTCAACTAGCAAATCGAACAAAATCTATAAACAAATTCAAGATGAACTGAAATACTCAACTAATACTTCAACTAACTATTCATTACAAAATCAAAGGATATATATCATAATAGCATAACAAACGCCCATTTACATCATTAACGAACTCAAAACAACTGAGCAGACAAGTAGAGTTAGCATAACAAATCGCCATTTACATATCACCAAATACTTTGCTTCAAACATCAACTTTCCTAACTTTCCTCAATCAAATTGACACCTGATCAATTAGTTGAAGAATACAGAATACAGAATTTCATTGCCTTAACATTGAGAGGTTAAAACATGTGCATCACATGGATAATAATACCTTTACCATCCCATTTAAGTGTGATATCATCTAATTTCATGCCACTAAACATCGGAAAATACGACAATGGTCCCAATAACAACATTAGCATTCCTATATTAAATCATCAAAAATTAGGTAATCTCCACCATCCGCACCTACTTGAAATTACTACAGTCACAGGATCTCACAAGTCTTTACTATCAAATTATCTACTCCAAAAATTTAATCAAAAAACGCGAGAAAAAGTTCAAAATTTATGTCTTAAACTTTATGTCTACATTAATTTGGATTTGGTATATTGTTTTAAAGACAAAAGACAGTGCAGCTGCCGGAAAGATGGATTACCTTCTTGATGATTGACGGACTGAAAGAAGCGGGAGTTGAGAGAACTTCAGAGAGGCGACTTCAACTTGCGAGGGGCGAGCCTTGAGAGATTCATAGGATGATAATTGAGGATTAAGGATGATATTTGAGAGATGCGAGAGACCAAGAGTTGAGATGCGAGAGTTGAGAGAGTGAGAGCTTGAGATGGGAGAGTCAGAGACATAAGTTAGGGATTAAGGTTTTGTTTTTCCATAGAATCAATGATATGTTGAGAAGAATCAAGAAAGGCCCAAAGGCCCCAAACCTTTTAGATGAATTAGAATTTTAGAAACGAATATAATATTAGTGAAGCATAAATCGGATAATTGGATAACAGATATCCGAATAATTTCGGATTATCGGATACTCGGATATCCGATATCTGTTATCCGTAAATAATAAACGGATAACAGATATCCAAAACAGAAAAAAAAGATACCTTATCCGCTATTTGTTTTTTGGATCGGATATCCGGTCCGAGTTAAAAGGCGGATCAGTTATCCAAAAAATTGGATCAGATTTTCAGATAATTTGCTCAGCCCTAACACACTCACAAAAAAATCTAGCCGCCCACCTTAACTATCTCCACCACTGTGACAACCACCCAACTCAAATCGCGGGCCCATATTGACAATACAAGAAAAAGGTCGATTGCGACAGACAATAAATTCCATCGCAAATATTATATTTTTCGACGGATTTAAATATTTTTTGGGATTTCCGACGAAAAGTTTGAGAAAAAGTCAAATATTTTTTAAAATTATTTTCGAGCAGAAATTAGCAACGGAATAATTTCAATTAAAAAAATGATTTTTAAACCTAATTATAAAAAAACAACTTATCCTCACCCTCACAAAACCGTTCTTTATTCTCTCTTTCTCGCCTCCTCTTCTTTATGTTGCCTCCCTCTTCTGGTCTCCTCCTCGATCTTTTGTTCTCCTTCCTCTCATTCTTCGTCCACCCTTCACTCTTATTATGTTCTGTTATTTTGTTCTTCCTCTCTTGTTCCTTTCTTCTTCTGTTCTTCTTCTTCGTCCACTTCCACCATACACAACACTTCCACACTACAAGAAAAACGCTTATCGCGGCTGACTTTTCGACAGAATTTACTCTGTCCAAATTTGTGATGGATTTTTTTCCATGTAAATTTGCGACGGATTTTTAACTTTTACGACAGGAATTTCAAAAACCAATTGTTGACCGTAATTTGTGTTCGTCGCAAATTTGCGATGACATTTATTCAGTCGCAGCTTTGCAACAGATTTCTAATCTTTTCGACATATTTTCAAAATAATTTGTAAATCCGTTGCCAAATTTTATATTCCAATTAAAAACACAAACCACAAACCACAAAATCCTAACTAACACAAACCCAAACCCAAAATTCCTTCCGTCACTTTCACTTTCTCTTTCTCTTCTTCTTCTAACCGTCCCTCAACATGTTTCTTTCTCACTTCTCTTTACACCTCACTCTTTCCCTTTGTTCTTTCACCGGCGGCTTCTTTTCCTCCTCTCTCCTCCTTTTTCTCTTTCTTCTCCTGTGGTTGCTCGCTATCACCACTAACACCGTCGTATGTTATTGATGAAGGTCAAATTTAATCATGAAAATGTAGAACTACAATTTTCATGATTAAATTTGACTTTTCTAACCAAATTCGAGGATTTCGGGGGGTGTGATGAAGGTATGTTTTTGTGTTGTTTTTTATTTTTCATAATTTGCTTCGAATTAATTTTAACTATGAAGTAATGACATAGTAATAATTTTGATATTAATCTACTAATAATTTTTAAACAAAAAAAACATTATTGGTAGTTTTGTATTTTTGAAATAAAACCAGGTACATCCTCATATTTTTGTGAATGGTATCCACTTATGTGGTATAATAATAATAATAATAATAATAACAATAATTATAATAATAAAAATAATAATAATAATAAAATAATATAATAATATAATAATATAATAATAATAATAATAATATAATAATAATATATGACAATAATAGTCGAATAAAATAAATAATATAGGAACAAATTAATTAGCAAAAATAATAATTACCAAAATAAAGAAGAGATGAGCTGTGTTAAGCTGAACTAAACTGATTTTAAGCTTGAAATAAATAGGCCCTTAGACCTCCTACACTATAGCGGCGACTTCCTTGAAATCGAGCTTTGTGTAAATTCGCTAGTTCTTTTTGTTGCAGTATATAGTAGTAAAGTGTAGATGATGAGTGTAGTTGAGTATACAGACTCCATACTTATGCTTCAAAAGAAAAAACACCACACACATTTTCCTTGCTTCAACTTTGTCCCACATTGGCAAAGTGAAAGGCTTTGTCCTTGGGTTATAATCAATATCTACTTTAAGGATTTGTTAAGAACATCATAGTGGAGGGACTTGGAGACCACACCACAAGGCCGTGCGTTGGGCCTGGGGGTGAGAGGAGTGCGCGGTCGTGGTTCGCGGGGTGGGGGTGTGTGCGAGGGGTTGGGTTTTACCTACGTGTACTAATTTTGTTGGAGATAATCAGTATCTAATTATTAACGGTCACATATATGTTAATGAAATAATAACCGTTGCTAATTAGTGATCCTTGGCTCCTTGCCATATTTTGAGCCTTTAATAAAGTCCTCCTTTTGACCTGTGATTTGATTCTTGATTTGCCTTCTCTTCAAGCCATTTCCTATAAAAAGCCTCGCATTCTGATCTTCAAAGAACGAGAAAATTAAACATTTACTGGTTTCTCAAACGATAACAAAAATTCTTGGCATTGCTTAATCGAGTTCTCAGTCTACTTTTGGGGCGGTACACATAGATGTTGACGTGTGGTAACCTGGGGATCGATTGCCAAGGGCCGTGTGTATGAGTGCGGGGCAAATTCGACTTTAGGACAGTGATCTTGGTCACTCGCACGACAATCCAGATAAGTGTTTGTTCCATAATACTAGTCATAACTCTGTACATTCTAAAGTCGAATTTTTTTTTTACTATTATTATGGCATGGTATTCCATCAGCAGTTCCCCTTAACACACCCCTTTATTCCCGACATGTCATAAAATGGATCATTTGACGGAAAAAAAAATATAAAATATTGGACTGACAAATTAGATTTTTTTTTGGTCAAATCGAGGAGTCATTATGCTTTACTGTCAATGTTGCTCACGACATGATTCGTGTAGGGACTTGATATGGCAATAAGACTTGTCGTGGGAGGTTGTTAATTATATGACTGCTCCATTGTATTTAATTACAGTTAAATATAAAAATGTGTTAAGGATATATGGGTGCCTTAAACAAAGTACGGGTATGATGTATAGGTACTAAGAAATATGCATGTAGTCGTTGTGAAGCATTAGATGATTGATGATAAATCTGTTTATGGACCAAGTGCATGAGTACGAGACCTATGGCGGATATTTATGCTGAGGGTATTGAACATTTGTGGAACCTTTCAAGCAAATGTTACTGGTAAATTGCCTACCATCATGGGAGACCCGATTTCACCTTTAAGACTAGTGTCGCACATCAAGATCAGAGCCGGAACAAACAGTGCAGTTACGGGAAAAAATCATGAACTCTCTTGCTACTGCGTAACCTTGTGAATCTATAGCTGTAGGTAAACTCAAAAACTTACAAGGAAAGCGACACGAACCAGTTTCTGGAACTAGAATACAGCTTCAACAAGAACAAAGATTCTCTCCCAACGCCCATTCAAGGGAACTGTTTTACCTGTGTGAATTCGGACATTTCCTAGGGAGTGTTAAAAGGGCCATGCACTAGGAGGAAAACCGAAGGAAGTACTCCAAAGCACAAGCCAATTTAGCCGAAAATCAATGACGTTACGCTGTGTTGTTTCTAAAGTCAACTTAGTCACCAACGTGTCATGAATGGGTGGTGATACTGGTGCCACAAGGAACATTTTCTCCTAACAAAGAAATGTTTGACCTTTAGAACAGGTGGTTGAAGGTCACTGCGTTTTAAGGGGCAACTCAAGTTCTGTGACTCTTCTTTCCTCCGCGCCGGGGTGGGTGGAGAGAGAGCCAGAACGGGAGGGGCCCAGTGGGTGGGTGAAAACGCAGGGGACCGGAACAACCGGGGAAGAAGAGGCAACAGAGGGGGAGAGAAAAGGGGCAGGGGGGCAAACGGGAGAAAAACCCAGGCAGGCACTCCACAAAGTTGGTGACTAAGTTGACTCGAAACAACATCAGCTATAATGTCATTGATCGGCTAATTGGCTTGTGTGTGGAAGTACTTCCTTTCGGTTTCTCCTAGTCATGGTCCTTTTAACCACTCCCTAGGAAAATGGTACGAATCACCACAGGTAAAAAAGTTACCCTTGAATGGGCGTTTGGGAGTAGAATCTTTGTTTCTGTTGAAGCTGTTATTTCTAGTTCCCATGAAACTGGTTCGTGTCCTTTCCCTGTATGTTTGAGTGACCTACAGACTAGATTCAACAAGGTTTAGCGTAGAAGAAGAATGTTCAGAGTTGTTCCCGTAACTTGCAACCTGTTTGTTCCTCGATATGATGTGCGACACTAGCTCTTAAAGGGTGAACGGTCTCCCATGATGGTGCAATTTACAAGTAGACAGTGGCTCGAAAGGGTCACAAATTGTCATACCCTCAGCAATAATATCCGCCAATAAGGTCGCGTACTCCATGCACTTGGTCAGAACAGATTTTCCTCAACATCTTAAGCTTCACTAACGACTAATCATATTTCTTAGTACCAACCATCAGACCGTTACTTTGTTTTAAAGGGCATCCCATATATCCTTAGAATTTTATAGTTACTGTAAATTAAATACAATGGGAGCAGTCATATAATGTAACAACATCCCACGACAAGTCTTATGACCTATCAAAGGTCCCTAACAGAATCAGTCGGACGCAACCATTGACAGTCAGGAGCCTAATCGACTCGCGATTTGACCAAAAAAAAATCTACTTTGTCGTCCATATTTTTCTATTTTTTTCCGTCAACATGAATCCATTTAGACATGTCGGGAATAAAGGGTTGTTAAGGGGAAAACTGCTATAGAATACCATCCCATAATAATAGCTAAGCAAAAAAAAATTTCGACTTTAGAATGTAAGAGTTATGACTAGTATTATGGAAAAAAACTTATCTGGATGTGTCTGGCGTGACCAAGATCATGTCCTAAAGTCGAATTTGCCCCGCACTCATACACACGGGCCTCTTGGCAATGATACCCAGGGTTACCACAACGTCAACTCTAATGGGTGTACCACCAAAGAGTAGACTGAGAACTCGATTAAGCAATGCCCAGAATGGTTTATCGTTTGAGGAAAGACAGTAAATGTTAATTTTCGTTGTCTTTGAAGATCAGATTGCGAGGCTTTTATAGTGAAAGTGGCTTGAAGAGGAAGGCAAACAAGAATCAAAAATCAGCAGGTCAAAGGAGACTTGATTAAAGGTCAACTATGGCAGGAGCAAGGAGCACTAATTAGCAAACGGTTATTTATTTAATTACAGATATTGTGACCGTAATATTAGATACGATTATCTCCAAAAAATTAGACAAGTTAGGTAAAACCCTAGCCACACCTCAACACACGCGAACACGACGCGCACTCGCCCTCACCGACCAGGCCACGCACGCGCGTGTGTGTGGTCTCAAGTCCCTCAAAATGATGTTCTAAAAATCCTTAAAGTAGATATTGATATATAAAACCAATGACAAGCCTGTCACTTTGCCAATGTGGGACAAAGTGAAACAAGGAAAATTGTGTGGTGTTTTTTTTGAAGCATAAGTATGGAGTAGTATACTCAACTACCGTCATCATCTACACTTTACTACTATATACTGCAACACAAGAGAAACTAGCGAATGTAACACAAGCTCGATTTCAAGGAAGTCGCGATAGTGTAGGGGCTAAGGGCCTAGTATTTAGCTTAAAATAAGTTTAGTTCGAGCGTAACACAGCTAGCTCTTCTTTTATTGGTGGTAATTATTATTTTTGCTAATGAATTGGTTTCCTATATTATTGAGTCGACTATTATGGTCATATATTATTATTATTATTAGTATTATTTATTAATTATTATTATTCTTATTAGTATTTTATTATTATTAGGATAGTAGTTATATTATTATATTAGTATTATTATTATTATTATTCTATTATACACATAAGTGGATTACATTCACAAAAATATGAGGATGTATTATGGTTTTTATTTCATAAAATACAAACTACCAATTAATGTTTTTTTTGTGTTTAAATTATTAGTGGATTAATATCAAAATTGACTTTCATTACTCATAGTTAAAAAATTAATTCGAAGCAAATTATGAAAAAATGAAACAAAAACAACACAAAAAATTACCTTCACCCCGAAATCCTCGCATTTGGTTAGAAAAGTCAAATTAATCATGAAAATTGGTAGGTCTTACAATTTTCATGATTAAATTTGGACCTTCATAACATACGACGGTGGTTAGTGGTGATGCGACGCAACACAGAGGAGAAAGAAGAGACAAAGGAGCGAGAGAGGAGGAAGAAGCCCGTGAAAGAACAAAAGGGAAAATGAGTGAGGTGTAAAAGATGAGGAGTGCGAAAGAACATGGTGGAGGACGGTGAGGAAGAAGAAAGAGAAAGAGAAAGTAAAAGTACGAAGGAATTGGGGTTTTGGGTTTGTGTAGTTCGGATTTGGGTTTGTGGTTTGTGTTATTGGGAATTTCAAATTTGCAACGGGAATTTACAAATTATTTTGAAAATATGTCGAAAAGATTAGAAATCTGTTTTGGCCCCCCCCCCAAGATGCGACGAAAGAAAGTCTCGCAATTTGCGAACGAAAAAATTACGGCAACAAATTGTTTTGAAATTCTGTCGGAAAAGTTAAAAGACCGTCGCAAATTTACGATGGAATAAAAATCCATCACAATTTTACGACAGAGTAATAATTCTGTCGGAAACAGAGTCAGCCGCAGATAGCGTTTTTCTGTAGTGTGGAAGTGTTTGTGGTATGGTGGAAGTGGACGAAGAACGAAAACAAAGAAGAAGGGAACAGAAGGAAGAACAAAATAACAAACATAGAAGAGAGAAGTGGTGAAGAGTTGCTGAAGAATTAATAGATGGAGGAAGAACCAAAGTCGGAGGCAGAACCAAAGAGAGGCAGAGAGGCGGATTAGAAGAGAGAATAAAGAAAGTTTGTGCAGGTGGAGGATAACGAGTTGATGTTTTTATATTAGGTTTAAAATCATTTTTAATTGAAATTTATTCCGTGCTAACTTTCCTTGTCGAAAATCAATTTGTAAAAAATAATTTGACGTTTTTCTCCAACCTTTCGTCGTAAATCCCAAACAAATATTTAAATACGTTCGAAATATAATATTTGCGATGGAATTTATTGTCTGTCGTCAATCGACCTTTTTCTTGTAGTGTCAATAGGGGGCCGCGATTTGAGTTGGGGTGGTGTTTACAAACGGTGGTTGGAGATAGTTAAGGGTGGCGGCTAGATTTTTTTGTGGAGTGTGTTAAGGCTGAGCAAATATAATTTTTGGAAAATCTGATCCGATTTTTTGGATAAGATCCGGCTTTTAACGTTCGACCGGATATTCCGATCCGTAAAAAAACAAATAGCGGATATAGGATATCATTTTTCTGTTTTTGGATATCTGTATCCGTTATTATCTTACCGGATAACAGATATCGGATATCCGAGTATCCGATAATCGAAATATTCCGGAGATCTTGTGTATCCAATTATCCGATTTAATGCTTCACTAATATATATATGTGTTTCTAAAATTCTAATTATTCTAAAAGTGTTTGGGCTTTGGGATCTTTCTGATTTCTTCTCAAACATTCATGATTCATATGGAAAAAACAAACCTTATCCCTAACTTATTGTCTCTGACTTCCCATCTCAACTCTCAGCCTCTCAACTCTCGCATCTCAACTCTTGGTCTCTCGCATCTTTCAAAATCTCTCCTTAAGTCTCCTCACTTATATCCTATGAATTCTCAAGCTCGCCCCTCGCAAGTTGAAGTGCCTCTCTGAAGTTCTCTCAACTCCGGCTTCTTTCAGTCCGTCAATCAATCAAAGGTAATCCCTCTTTTCCGTCAGCTGGCACTTCTTGTCTTTAAACAATATTAACCAAATTCAAATTAATGAGTAATACATCAAGTTTTAAGACATAAGTTTGAACTTTTTCTCGCATTTTTTTGATTTATTTTCTATGGAGTAAGTATAATTGTGATCCATTTAGACTTGTGAATCTGTGACTAGAGACTATTTCCGTCAGGTTGGCGGACATGGTGGAGAGTTGACCATATTTTTTGAATATTAATATCAGGTGCATCTGTTTTACTTGGGACCATGTCGTATTTCCGCATGTTGTTGGCATGAATTTATGATATCACACTTCATGGGCTGGTAAGAGGTATATTTATCCATGTGATGCTACATGGTTTACCTTCTCAATGTTAATGGCATGTAAATTCTGTATTCTGTATTCTTAACACAATTGAATCAGTGTCAATTTTTGATGAGGAAAAGTTAGGAAAAGTTGATGTTTGAAGCAAAGTATTGGGTGATGATGTAAATGCGATTTGTTATGCTATACTTATTGTCTTGCTCATTTGTTTTGAGTTCCGTTAATGAAGTGTAAATGGCGATTGTTTCTTATGCTATTAGTGATATACCTTTGATTTTGTAATGATATGTTAGTTAATGTATTAGAAAAGAAAAAAAAATTTGAGTATTCAGTTTTCCTTGAATTTGTATAAGATTTTGTTCGTTTGAGTTGAAATTATTACTGATCTACGGAGTAGTAAATTGGAATCTTAATTGAGTATTATCTGATTGTAAGTACGGCTACTTGTTTGGTTTCAATTTCCCTTTTAACCTATGAGCTATCTATAGGAACTGAGGAAAGTATCTCGAATATGTTATCGAATTATACTACGTGTCTCTGTATTTTGATGGTTTTTAGATTTAAATTTATACCATATTTGCCCTTTTTTGTATTATAGATTAATGTTAAATTATGATTTGTTTGAATTTGTTGGTGATTCAGTTATGGGTATAATGAAATCCTTTGAGTATATTACTATTTTGGTCCTCTTTATCTACTTTTCTTATTATCTTCTGGCAGTAGTAAGATCTGGGTTAGTTGGTTTATTGGATTATTTTGCAGTGGATTTTTTTTTCCGGTCGGCTAATTTGAACTTGTAATTGACTGTTCTTTATGTGAATTTTGTTTAAAGGTTTAACGGATTACCAAAACTTTTTCTGAAAAAGCGGAACCCCCATGAGTGATTATCTTGTTTTAGTTCAATACAACTGATGGCAGTTGAATCTCAAGAGCAAGGAAGAAGACTATGCTCAAGACAACCCGAAGCAACTCAAGGCCTAATATGGATGTCGAGGTAACGCAAGTAAGGTAACAAAAAGAGGTCCTGGGTTTGGCGGTCATTTTGCTTTATTAGAGTGGTGACAAAAAGATAGTAATATGTAATACTGTAGAATGAGTTTGTGGTGATCCCAAACAGTGGTACAAGCGTTATAAAAATTCACTTAGATAGATGTAAGGAATACCCTCCTAACATGACAAAAGACAAATCACTCTTCTTTCCAAAAGTTCTCAACATCATAAGTCGGGGGGATTATTAGTGTATTTGAAAACTGTGGTTGGGGAAAAAAAAGGAAACTAGAACTTTGGATATCTAAACAAGAAAGAGTAAGGAAAGTCATTTGCTAGGGAGATGATAATTATGGATGAGTTACCATTTAGGTTTGTGAACGTGAAGGTTTTATGATATTTATGTTGTTGCACAACTCATTTCATTATTACCTCTATCGTATGACAGTAGCTGAGATGTCTTCGTGTTACCAAGATCAGACAAAAAAAGTAAAAAATTTTTATTAAGTGTTCTCACCTCGCATTTGGTCTTACTTACGATAACATGGAATCTTGTAGCAAAACTTAAGCAACTGTGTTTAAAAATTAACAGCCCTTTTAGATGATAATTGGAAATGCATAAAAATATCTTGGATTTTTGTCCAATAGGGGGTCATTCTGGGAGTCAATTGGTAAGGGGATTGAAAAGTGCTTACTGATTGCTTGGGTATTACAGAGTGATGACCATAACAGTGGACAAGCTTCTTCCAATGATGTGGGAATTCATAACATAAAGAGAAGGCGTACAAAGATGGAAAGAGGGACTTTTTAGGTGGTAAATGTCTATATATGTGTTGTGTAGCTCATCTTTAAATCTCACTGTGAAGGAGGGTTTTGAAAGAAGTGATGTATCCATTTCACGAATCGTAATAAGTGTTAGGGTTGTTAGGTCATCTCCTGCAAGATTACAAAAGTTTAAGAATGGTGTTAAGAGGAACAAATTGAGTCAAAAACGACAACTTTGCTTAGATGTGAAACTAGGGGGAACTCCACTTACTTGATGTTGGAATATGCTTCTGTTTTTCGTAAAGCTTTTGATTTGTTGAAAACTTTGATGGTGGGGAAATTTAGCGGAGTTGTCAAAGGCCTCATGGTGTTCCTACGCGAGGATATGGGATCGTGTTTGCTGCTTTGCTCCTTTCTAAAATTTTTTATGATGCAACTTTAAGACTTTTCTGGATCTTTGTATGCTAACTTCTAATGTATATTTACAAGAATTAGTTGCATTGGAAAGTGATAAAGAGAAGTGTGAAAGTGTTTGATCTAGGTGAGAAGCTATGGGCTCAAGGGATGAAGAAGACAACTGATTAAGTATTGGGAAATGTGGATAACATAACTGATGTATTAAAATATCTATGTACTAGTCAGTTTGTTGCTAGGGTTTATGTGTGCGAATGGGCTCGAGTCACCGACAAGTGGGGATCCGGACGCCGGTGAGTGGTGAAGGTGGGGTCCATGACACCGACGAGTGATGGAGGAGGGAGATTGGGTGGTTGGAGGGTGGTGTTAGGGTGGTTTGAGTGGTGGTTGGGTGGTGGACTTCATTCCTCTTACTTTCCAAAACAAAACAACTATTTCATCAAAGGTAATATCTTTCCATCTCTTTCATTCTCATTCCTAAAGTATCTCTTTCTCTTTCTCTAACCAACAGACCCCTCAATCATCATTAGCCAAACAATGTACTTATATAAATTTATCAAAACTTAATTTAATCGATTGTCGCATATTACCTAACATACATCTAAGATACAACATGATGACAAAGAATAAATTCATTACAGGGTACTCCCTACAAGTAGAAACCATCACTGTCACATGCATAATCATATAAATCATTTTACTGAATTGAAATGAATATGCTAACTTAGGAATCGCTATAATAGATGAACTAAAGTTCGTAATAAGATACCTGAGTAAGTGAGGATTCATAAACAAGAGATTCAAGTTTTCAAAGTATGGGGTGATTGTTGGCGGTGGAGGTAAGACATGTTTCTTCTTTTTTTTTTTTTTTTTTTTTGACAATGATAAAATTACAAAGATTTAGCTAGTTGATGAGCTACACTACTTGTTGCCTACTACTTTTATACATTTACATAAGTAAAAGAAGAAAACATGGGGGATATCAGACTATATGTTTTGATATTGTTTGGCTATGGTTGGTTTGGAAAATTCTGTACAATTGTAGGCAATCAGTATGACCAGACATAGGAGCCTAAAAAAAAGAAAGATCTTTTCAATCAGAAGCAAACTGTAATCGGCCATTTGAGTTGTCGACCTTTTTTAATGTGTTACCATTGTTACCTTTGTCACCCATCCCGCAGCGCTATTGGTGTTTGTTGCTGCAGCACTGCTTTTTCCAAGCCTCTCTATTATTGGATCCAAGTAGAGGAAGACGAAGTTGTACTCCAATTCGTAAGAATCTGGCGGTTTTGGAGGGATTGTAGGGGAGGTAGATTGTCATCTTTTTGCCAATTGACTGCGCCCACCTTGAGGATTCTGTATTTTAAGTTTATGACAGACATTGGATGGGGAGTATCCTTACGAAACACACACATTATTTATGTGGACCAGATAGCCCAAAGAGTAGTAATAAACCTCCATCGAGCGTTGGCTAACATCATCCGATATCATTCCTCATAAAGTAGGTTAACATGTAGTAAACCAAAGTTAAAACAATATCATGAGAACCCTGCGGAGCTAATCCCAAGTTCCCAGTGACCAAATAGGGTGAGTGAAAGTGCAGTCGCGGAGAGTTTCAAGGCTCTTATACACAAAGGACATAATCCATTGTATCAACTCCTCGTTTACGGAGCTCTGCACCAAGAGGTAGCACATTCCAAAAAAATTCCAGATGAAGAGTTTCCGTTTCGGAAGGACACTTCAGCTCCCATAGTGTTTCTATAAAGTAAATTGGTGGGGTGGGTAGAGCCTTATTCTGGAGAAACTAATAGGCAGTTTGACAGTGACATGCCAGATGTGGAAAGTGGCAAAAAGAACATCCTCTTGGCTTCTCATATCTGGATGCATACTAAGGATAGCATGAGCTGTTTTGCATCAAATTTCTGCGGATAAGAGGACATTCCATTGCCTGGTAGGACTTATGAGCTGAGACAAAATTTCGGAATATCAATTGAAGACTGTTGTTGAGCACAAATGGATATGGGAGTTGGCCACCCATTTATGATCTACAATGAGAGTACGCTTCCAGTCCCAATTTCCTGTTGATGGTGGCTATAAAGGAAGCAAACTGCCCAATTAAACATTACCACTCCATGACATGTTACTTGGAATTTTGCCTTCCATACCAAGGTGGATGGGGTCTTTTCCATACTTGCCTCGAAACAATCTTGAGACCAGAAGACTTGGTTGGCGATGAAGCCTCCAAGATTGTTGAAGTATGCTATGATTTAAGTGCTCAATATTTTTCAGCCCCAGGCCACCTCTGCTTATGTTTTCCAAAGAGTGATCGCTTGTGAATAGGTGCGTTTGTGTTGTGAAATTTGCCACCAAACTTTAGGAAGGTAGTGGTTATTTTGTTAGAAATTGTTTTGGCCAGCGCAGCATATATGGTTACCACATGGCTAGTGCAGAGATGATAAAGAGTTATAAGAATTAATTTCCCCATTGGGAGAGTGGTAGCATTCTGCTAGGCTTAGGTAATTGGCTTAGCCAAATCAACAAGGAGGTTGAAGCAACCACGCTGAACGTCCATCTACATTCATGTTACACCCCAATAGGTACCAAAATGAAGCATTTCACTAACCTGTAACCTTCGAGATAGGAATTTGCTGTATTTCTGGGGTATCGAGCTGAAGAGTAGTTGGATTTGTTGTGATTGATTAACCCCCCCCCCCCCCCGAAACAAGACAAAAATCATGAGAGTATCCCAGAGTGTGGTAACGAACTCAAAGTCGTTGTGAAGCTAAAGGTGGCGTCATCTGCAAAAAAACAAGTGTAATTCGAGGAGAATTGTGTCCTATTTGAAAGCCCCTTAAACTCCCTCATTCTGTAAGTGAGTTTAGCCTTCCAGACAAAGTTTCCATAACATGATGAACAGATATGGTAATAGGGGGTCCTTACCTCTGAGGCCTCTAGTGGGTACAATTGTTCTTGTAGGTTCCCCATTAACCAACACCTTATAAGTACAGTTGAGATACATTGTTGGATCCAAATATCACACTCCTGGGGGAACCCATAACGAAGGAGAATGTTGGAGATGAATTCCCAATTGACCGATCATAAGCCTTACTAAGTCAACTTTAAGCAGTGCCGCTCGAAGTTTCCCTTTTTTCTTCTAACCCAGCTATTTAACTCATGAGCAACGAAAGCAGAATCAGCCATAAGCCTTTCCGTATAAAAGCATTCTAAAGTCACCCCACTAGTTCTTTAGAATTGGTTAGAGACGATTCACCAAGCATTTAGAGATGATCTTGATCTTGTATTGTAGTATTGCACAAACTGATTGGTCGGAATTATCCACCTTTGTTGGAGTATTAATTTGGGTACCAGAGTGAGAAAGGTGGAATTTACCTCCTAAGCATTTATCCTCCATTAAAGAAGCTCAAAACTATATTACACACAGTATGTTTGATTATAGGCCAATGAGTCTGAAAGAAGATTGGTGGGAACCCATTCGGACCCGGCTTTTAATGGGTTCATGTCAAACACCGCCTTATGAATGTCCATTTCTGTGAATGATCATGTAAGTGATGTTTTTGTGAATCCGTTAAAAGTGGACTATCCATGAGCCATAGTGCATGTGAATAGGTTATTTGGACCTATCAAAATTAACCTAAAAACGGAATGATAGGTCAAAGGCAGGGACAAGTCATTTAAACCATCAATGTGATTTCATAAATTACTTGGTATATAAGAATCACATCCCCTAAAAAAAAAAGAAAAAAAAATACATTGAACGTGATAAAATGCCCATGTTTGTGGTCATTTAATATCCCTAAAAAATTAAATGTTTTTTATAATAATTTTTATAAGGAAAGAGAAAACAATTCATATACAAATACTAGGAACCAATATAATCCAAATGGATGACTTACAAGCTTGAGAATAAAAAACAGAGAAAAGGGAGCACACTGAAAGCATATAATTATGCTCCACCACAACAATTTGTGCCATCTCCTCAGGCGGGCCTGAAGAAAGCCTTCACATGGCTCTTGATAACGAGAGGCAGACAAAATGTACCCAAAAATTTAAAGTTGAAGGAGCTTAGAGTGTTTATCTATAGTTATCAAACCATCCCAAATTAAACTCAAGTAGAAAAACAGAGATAAGAACTTGAATTCTCTACTTGACTATTTAATACACCCCTAGTCAAATTTCCCCCTTTAACCATGCAGAATACCATTTTTGAGACATCTTAGGATGTTGCTCAATTTGGATCGCTGAAGTTCACGTAGTATAGACCAAAGGTATAATTGAACCCGTATAATAACTCGTATAGATCCAACATGACATGCAATGTATCCTTTCGCATTGGATCCATTTCTGTCATATTGAAAAGAAAAAAGAGATAAATTGTGTAATTTGTATGAAACCAGTGGCTAAGTGTTGTATTCAAAAAATAGAACAACTAAGTGGTGAATGTTGCATGCATTAAACTGAATCAAAGTATCGTTACCTCATTGCGTTCAGCAAACCCAAAATGTGATCATGTAAATATTCAATCCGAAACGGATCGTTTATTGATGTACTATACTTGCCAATTGACCTGCAACCAAGTTTCACCACTTTTACAATTCAATTACTTTTACTCGAAAATGATAGTGTAAATATAATTGTAGAAAAAATTGGCGAAAGAAAGATAAACCATTTCATGGATGAACATGGAGGGGATTTTCGTAAACTTCTTGAAAAATCCAGTACACTTTCTAAACCCCATGGAGTATTAGAGAAAAACCCCTACAAGATCAATATAATATATTTGTGAGATATGATTGATTTACAATGAAAATGACAACAAACAGTCCAGGTCATCACCTTTTTGGCCGCAATGGTGCCCTTGTGCTATTTGGCGCTGCTGTTTTAAGCAATTAAATCAAATTAGTATTGCACATAATGAAAAAAAAAAAAAAAAAAAAAATAGTTGTTAATACAATTGTATGTATGCAACATGTTTTGTCCTAATTGACAATCTTAAATTTCCTAAAAGTTGGTGTTGCAAAAGGATGGTTATTTGACTTGGGGTGATTGCATTTATATACACATTAAATCAGTTATATGCAAGATGAATTATGTCTTCACTCTTCATAGTGTATAAAACATATAAGCATGAAGTATATTTGGCGAAGTAACCAAAAACATACATCCATTGTACTCCCATGTCTCCAAAAAAATCTCTGGCTCCGAAGCAGGCTATTAGTGTTGTCTTTTGTAGTCATGATGCAGTAGTAATTTACCCCAATGGAAATCAGACGACCCCTCACTAAATTGATTGATTGTAGTGAAAACAGGAATTTTACTAGCAGCATTTTTCTTCATTATCGGAGGGTAATCACCATATGTCAAGGGATGCATAAACCATGCACAACCAAAAAACAACATAGAAAGATTAGAAAAGAAAAGGTTAATACTTTGTTTTTATATGTAGTATGTCTCAACTGTCAAGGATAAATGTAATACAAGGAGGCTCAACCAACGATGTTGTGGTACAAATGAATTATAGTTGGTGGGAGTCAAACCCGTAACATCAAGGTACGTGACACCCCCCCCCCCC
>PYUH01000120.1:7593916-7648807 GCA_016808085.1 Suaeda aralocaspica | reverse complement strand
CACTTCCTTAATATGATGAAAGTCGAGTAACAGTTTGTTATGTTCACCTTATTTAACTCATTTGAACTATTTTTAATTTAATTTATGGTTAAATAAATTTACTAATGAGTTTTTATAAACTTATCTAAAATAATTAATTTTTTGCTCAAAATAAATAAAAATAAAGTGAATAGAACAAATCCTACCGAGTTCATAGCTTAACTCATTCCAATTCGATTAAATAACTAAGTTCTAGTCAATTAGAATAAGTGAAATATGTGATTCTTGAAGAAAAAAAGGTAAGATATGCGACATACGCCTCTATAGAGCAATTGTATACATATAGTTTAGCAGGGCCCACGGTTGCATTTTTCTGACTTGAAAATAAAAATTTAACTTGAAAACATATACCCTCGACTTGAATTAAATCAATTAGTGACTTAAAAGATATGCTTATTGACATGATTAAAAAATATGACTTAAAAGATAGTACCTATTATGACTTAAAAATACATATTATGACTTGAAAAAAAAATTCTGCAATTACAAATTTTCCCTCAACTAGGTCAGCTTGACTCTGACATTATTAGACCAATTATTGAATGGATAGATTAGCATCGGTCCAGGGTCACACTAAAAAGGACTATGGAAATCCTTTTAGTAAAAGTTTTATTAACTTGACCAATAACTATAACCATTAGCGAGGGGACCGTATCTAGTAACTAGGTCTTGTCACACTTTGTGGTAAACTCTAGTTTTCCGCTTTCCTCTCTCTCGTGTCAAATTATGCTCATACAATAACTTATTACGGTTGTCTTCTAGTCAAGTCTTTCTCTTGACCACAGGTGCGCTTTTTAATTTCCTCATTTTGGATATTATAATTATATATGCCCATAATATAATGTCGATTATTCCTGATGCACTTTTTAGTTTTAACATAGAGAGAAAAAAAAAGAGAAACACAAGAAATATATAAAAAAAAAAAAATGCAAAAATGGCAAATAAATGGTATATTTGTAGTTGTGATTATAAGTTTGTGTTACTAAAATTGGTAGCTAAAGATGACACTTACTTAAATAGAAAACCAATTTCCTTCAGATTTCATTTTTGGTGCTGGTACTTCTGCTTATCAGGTACTCCTCTCCTTTCCCTTTTTTTTTTATTTTTTATTTTTCAAAATATTATTATTTTATTATTTATCATTTTTATGGATTATTATTATATTTTTAGCTTTTGTTAATACCATTTTGGCATGATGATTAAGCTATTAAACTTTCAATTCAGATGAGTTATATTTAATTAATGTTAAGATTTATGTAGATGATTCGTTTAGCTCGTTACTGTGAGAATTTTGTATATGCAAAGCTTTTTTTTTTTGAAATAAATTAAGAATTTAATTAAAAAAAAAGAATAAAAAATAAAAATAAAAACAAAAAGAAAGGGAAATTTCCACCTTCCTCGATGGCGCCGTGGCGGTTGCAAATGGTGTTTGTTGTTGACATGGTTTAATTAAGGGGGAGTATAATATTTTTTCTCTTTTTTTTGCATTTGTTTTTTGTACATGAATTAAGGAGAATGAGTAGAAATATACCCCGTAATATACATTGAAAATTACTGGAAGTTGTAGTGTTATTTAATAGATTGAAATAATGCACCATTCAAAATTTATCATTGAGTTCGTTTATAAATAATATAGTACTCCCTTCTCCGTTCCAATTGTTTGATACGTTTGTTTTGCACATATGTCAATGCACTTGTTTGACCTAAAATATGTTTGTGTGTGTATATGTAAAAATTATCATGATGAATATTAATAATGTACTTATTAAGACGAATCAACAAGACCTCATATAACTATATTATGTTTTATATATTGAGTATTTAAAGACTTCTTCTTATGAATAATATAAGATTCCAAACGTATCACACATTTAGGAACGGAATGAGTAATAAAATAGGGGGCATCATGACTTTCAAACTTATCAAGGACACAATTCCCTAGGGTTTTCGTTTGTGTCTCTCTACATAGTGTTAGGCGTATTGATTGCCACACACTCATAAAATAAATCTTCAAATTGTATTTTAGTCACCATTTATGATTCACATCTTTATAAAGAAGTGTCGACTTTAATTTCGCGTGGGAGTATGCTTGGTTTACTATACTAGCTACACTAAGGGCATGTTTACTTCAACTGAAAATAGTTGAACTGAATGAAAGTTTTTATGAAGGATTAATGAATAGCAAAATAAAAGCTGAGCTGAACTGAACTGATTTTAGCTTACTTCAGCTTAAATTCATTTTAGTTTGGCTTAGCTTAGCTCTTTTTTTTATTTGCTAATTAATTTGTTCATAATATACATGGTCATAATAACTTGTCTCTCACCACAACATATATATATAATTGTATATATATTTTTTTCTTCCTACTCGTAATAATTTGTTCATAATATTATAGTGTGTTCATAATATATTATGGAAACATTAATCATCATTTTTTCACCATTTATATATGAAACATCATTCAGCATGTGAAACAAAAATATAAGTGAAATATCATTTCACAAAAGTGGATTACCATTCACAAAAAATATAAAGGTATATTACGATTTCTACTTCATAAATATAAAATACCAATAGAAAAAATTGTATTTAATAATTATAGTAGTAATAACCAAATTATTACTATGTCGTTTATTCGTAGTAAAAAAAAATTATTAATAATCCATAATAGTCAATAGTCATAGTCAATCCATATAAAAAAAATTAAGATAAAAATCAATAATCATAATTATAATCAATAGTTAAAAAATCAATAATCAATATTATCAATAGTTAAAAATCAATAATCTATAATTTAAAACATTAATCTATAATAAAAACTTCAGCTCAAATAGCTCCAATCAAATAAGTTCAACTAAGTTCAACTAAAGTAAACAGGCCCTAAGTAAATGTTTTATTAAGACCAATAAATAAACATTTACACATAAACAATTAATATAATATATTAAAATTGTTTGAGACAACGTGAGTGCCACGTAAGCTCCTATCTTTTACAAGAATATCGGCATGTATGCAAGCTGTTACCAACATGCGCCACATATACAAGAATCATACATATACTATAAATCAATGGTAACAAGGATCGTACCCATGACCTCTTTCATGTCATCCAACCATATTATCAGCTCAACCAATTTTGTTGATGTTCTAATCCATATTTTAAAATATATATATATTTTTCAGTCGCACACCTTATAATCAACACAACAACTAATTGACTACAAAGTACAAGCGCAGGTAGGTATACATCTTGATCTTCCTCAACCTCAACTCATTTTAGATCAATGTCTACGTAACAAATGCTAATCGACACGAAAGTGACCCACAATTTTTATTGGTGTTTTTCTCGGTCCAAATGGAAGAAGTAAATTGGTTGTTTATAACTTTTTAGGGTTGATTTAAATGTGAGTTAATTTTTAATTTAGGAAGATTATGTATTCAATTTTATAAAAATTATAGGAATCATAAGCTATAATGTTTCACTTTATCTCATTTCAAAAGAACGTGCCATGTGGCACACTCCAAAATATTATGTGCCATGTAAGGTTGCCATGTCATTTAATAAAATAAATTGTACAATAGTTCTAGATTCATGTACTTAGTTCTCTTACAAATCAAGGTCATGCATTTACCATTCAACCAACTTTGATTAATGAAATTAAATGTCAACATTGCATTATATTCATTTAATTTATCAAGTGAATTAGAAGCAAGATTTGTTATTTCACAAGTTAATATATATATAAATATAATATATATATATGAAGTGCTCGTATCACAAAAACAAATTAATATTAAGTGGAAAATTAAAAAGTAAGCCATGAGGGATTGCCCAGGCCGATACTCTAGTTTATTTATATACTCCGTTTATACCAACGACAATTGTGGTAAGAGATTTTCCCTCTAAATAAACTTTATTATTTATTTTTTCTTTTTTTCTTCTATTAATACAACATCTAACAATATAATGGTATAATTCCACTCATAAGGCATTTGTCAGGCACTATGAATGCTATTTCTTTGTTACATTTATTTATTTGTTTTAGTTTAATTTTTATTTATTAGAAAAATTAATGAAATTTTAAATATATATGATTTTATGATTTATTTTTATACTATTATCTATACAAATGGATGCTAATTTAGACACTTGAAGAAGATTTCAATGTCTCTTTTTTGTCATCCCTCGTTAAAATTCAAAATAGCCACTAATTCACTTCTTATCTGCTCCTAAATACTTTATACTCTTGTAGCTTCATTTAAAATTCAAGGGTCATTTTTCAACTTAGATAAAACGTGGTCAAATAATAGGGATTTAGAGTCACTGTATATTATTCTACATAATATTCAACTTAGATAAGGACTTGACCATCTTTAATAGTATAAATATTATTTATAAATAATTGAAAATCCGAGATTTGCTCAGGAATTATCTAGTTTTTAATATTTTACCCTATTAAGATTTATAAGGCATGTAGAATATTCAAGAATATAATATTTTATTCATTTTAGATACTTCGTATAAAAATTAAACAAAAAATAAAAAGGATTAGGCCAGGAAAATTTACATTTTTGGGGGTGAGGGGTGACAAGTCTTAATTCTAGAATTTTGTTCATAATTCAACCTTGTTCTGTTATTGACCTGAAATTTTATTTAATTGAACTTATTTACTTAACTAGATTATTTGAACGTTATTTTGTTAAACTGAACTTATTTTTGCTTGACGAAATAATTTACAATTCATTAAGGATTGAAATTGATTTTTACTGATCTACAAATGAGACGAAAGAACATGGCCATGGTATGGTTAGTATATGGAATTGGTTTTGAACCAAAAGTGTATTTTTTTTAAAGGTGGAGGGAGCAGCACAACAAGATGGGAGACACTAGATTTGATACTTTTGCTCATAATTCAGTAAGCTTGTTTTTTAGAAATTTTCAACAAAAATTATCATTATAAGTATTTTTGATCTCTCCGTCTCTATAGTTGTCAAATTTTCTAAATTATATTGTAGATTTTATTGTTGTCATGTTTATTAATAAATAAATTTGCAGGGCCATATGACAAAATTACTAGCTAATTTATCAATTCTATGTCAAAAATGTATGATACACACATGATTCAATTCAATTTTGAATCATGGTGTCTTCTTATCTTTGAAACAACATTATGTTCTATGGAAATGATACCGTTTTGGACCGTTATTTTTGGGTCACAAGCCCCTTGTATAAGTATATTTGAATCTTGTGTGTCTGACATGCATTATTTATTTCAAGTTTTCAATTTGGGTTGAGTTTGGATGTTCTTGTGATTGGTTATGTGTTTTTATTGAACAAAAATACATCGGCTCATTTGATGAATTGGAAATGTCTTGTTTTTTCACTTCCATATACATGTTTAAATCCTTGGCCCCAAAGCTCTCCCATCATGAGCTTTACCACCTTTTTGATTGAAATGCTAGTTTCATTCTAATTATATGTTAATATATGAAGGGGTTAGTTGAAAATTTATCCCTTAAGAACTACTTCGGTAGAAAGTAGATTAAATTATAATAGGGCGTTTGGGTAGTGAAGGGAATGGTGTTAAGAAATGGAAAACAAGGAGAAGGGAAAGTTCAATTTCTATCTTGTGTAATTGTATATATTAGAAGAAAAAATCCACTTCTACAACCCATCACCACACTTCAATTTACGTTTCAGTTTTTCACACTTGCTACCAGTCTACCACCAACCACTTATGCTACCACCCTTATGTTCATTCCTTATGTCATTTTACGATGTTTTTTGGTAGTAGGTTTTGGGCGGGTTTTAGTGGTGGGATATATAGGAGACATGGTTAAGGTTGTATTGAGGGATGGTTTCAATGGGGTTTGGGGGTTTTGCGATGGATATTGTAGCGATCATCAGGATTTTTGGGGCTAGTTTTCATGGTGAGTGGGTGGTGGTTTTGAGTCAATTGGGTGGTTTCAAGTGAGTTTTAGTGGTGTTGGCGGTATCACGTGGGATTTATTTATTTTTATTTTATATTTATTTTTAGTGGGTGTCGGGTAAGTTTATGGTGGTGGGATGTGAAGTAGTGCTGTCCTGGATGGTTGATCACGGTGGCCAATGGTAGCTAGTAGATAGTCAGGTTTAAGGGTAAGCGTGATTCCCTTGAGGTTCAGGGGGTGGGAATTTGGGATTCTAAGTAGAGGAAAGTGTTGTAATGGGAGGGATGAAGTAAATGATTGAAATGTCTAACAAACTCATTAAAAGTAGCCAGTTGATTTCTTTCCTTTGTTGTATAATCCCAACCAAAGCCCCTATAAACATCTAATATTTGGAAAAATCAATGCAAAAGTAACGGCTTCATGTGTGTGGGTGTGTGTCAATTTGATAAGTAGTATTTTAATTTAATTTTTCGTTATTGTCAGAACTACTACCCCTCAAATATTGCTATTAATAAGTTATGTGTTTGTTTTGTAATATAGAGCTCAGGATAGTTAGAATCTCCTCTTTGAAGAGAGCTGAAGCTGAAAGTTTACTTGTGATACACTTAATGAAAGATACCATAAACACTTTGTCTAGCTAGTATGCCCTTTATCAAACAACAGCCAACTTAGTCCCAAAATAATTCGGGGTTGGATAAACATGAACCAATAAGAGTGACAAGTATGTGAGGTATTGTAATTAAGAGTCTATATGTAATACTCCTTCCTTCTTACTTCTTTGTTTAGTTGTCAAATCTCTTTAGATACCCAACAACCTCATATCTCCCACACAACCCTATCCAATTGCTTAGTTAGCTTCTATACGCCTTGTCCAATCTATGCACTCTTCTAACAACACATATAGAGTACTAATTGGTCTTTGACTTAGATCCAAGATTTTCAAACATCTTAGGCGATTTTTTTCCATTATCCTCGAATAGAAGCAACCCCCTACCTTTCCTTTAATCTCATTCCAACAATACTCATTTAAAAGAACATATATTACTTGTTTAATTCACCAATCAATTTCTTGAATTTTTGCAGGGAGATAGTTAAATCCAATGTGCCTGTGCAGGTATTACAAACAAGGTGAAGATAATTTGAACCTTTAGTCCTTTGCATTGAATTTGGGCTAAATACATTCATGTGATTAATATTCATTCCAATATTAGAGTACTAAATTGTCTATTAGCACCTTAATCACAGAAGATTTCAAAAGTAGGCCGCGCGAGCTGTATTCCGATCGTTCTCATAGATGCCACCTGACCTTTTCACCGTATATTAATTCCAATCATCTCTTAATTAAGAACGGCAACATATATATGTACTTGATATCACTAATCGTACAACAACCCATTTCACTATGAATTATTGCAGTACCCTATTATCAGACCCCCCCTGCCGTAGGATCCTCTACATCCATACAATTCTTGACTCCTTACGTCATCTTCGCATGAGACTTTTTGGCTAGAAAAACAATCTCTGTGTTAATTATTACCATAATCATTACATACTACTCTACTGTTTCACTCTAACCCCGTAGTTATCTGTAAGACCATGATTGTACGTACGTTTTCAACTCTGGTGTTCTCAGTGGGGTTTCTTGTTTTTGTAACCGTTACTTGCCCACCCTATGCTTACTTTTAAATTCTACGCCTCCTCTTTTTCTATCTGCTTCCTCTGAATAACGGGTAGTGATGCCCCTACTTTCTCGGACTCGTTGCGAGTGACTCTTTCCGTTAACCCCAACGCAAGGATTAAGTTACTACAACAACTCATCAAGGAACTCATATAGAGTCCATGGTATGCAATATATATTTTTTTGTCATAATCACTATGTTGACCTAGATGCTTTGATTTGCTTTCTTATACCAGTTCTTGAAAGATCTCGCGATAATTATTATGCATGTTAACATTCATTTGTAGGAATCGAACCACATGTTACTTTTGATGCATTCGGATATCACAAAATACTTGAAGATGAGTATAAAAGTATCTTGATCCAAGGACATGTATGCATTACCAATTTCGTTTTAATTTACATTACTTCCTCCGTTTTAATCTAATTTTAATCATTCTGAAAATTCACTATTCATTTATTATGGTGATGTGATGCCCATATCACCATAGATTTCATGTGTCATTATATTTGTTGCTTACAAATAATGTTGTTGTATTGTATGCCCTCTTTTATTGAATATTGAAATATCCCCTTCATGGAAAATTAGAGGTTATAAGTTGGCATTTCCCTTTCTTCTTCTATTTAATTGCTATAGAATTTAGTGTATATGACTCTTTTAGGTGAAAATTTATGTATGGAATATTGATGAGTACATGGTGCAGAGATGATTTTGCAACATATGTGATGTTTGCTTTAGGAATTTGGAGATAGGTTCGTATGGACAACTCAAAGAGCCAAATATTTTTGTCTTTGGTGGTTATGATGTTGGAGATACACCCCCAAATAGATGTTCTTTCCCTTTGGAAAAAATATTGTACCATGGAAACTCGATTGTCGAGCCATACCGTTGTCTCTACCCATATATGTAGCCCATGCTTCAGCACGTACGACTATACAAGGAAAGTACAAGGTATGAATTTAATTACAAGAATGAAAACTCAAAGGTGTATAGCTTAGTCCATGGTATTTGAGTAAAGGAGAATTTTATCATCTTTAGGAACTTAGATAGATCTATATGCACTTTGGTTATTTTGTCTTCAATTTAAAACATATATATAATTTCTGACATTATTTTGATTTTCGTATACTATTTCCGTTGATTATAGGGAAACAATTGGATTTATCGGATCAATCTTCTCACATTCCCTTTCAATCCTATCACAAATACAAGACAAGAATTAATGCAGCTCGAAGAGCCTACGACTTTATGGTTGGTGGGGTAAGCTCAATTTTTTTTAAGCGAGTGATATTTGAAATTTAGATACTTTGGCCAATTTATGGTCTCTTGTTCAAAAAAAATGCTTATCTGTCTTTCTAATACATCTAAACTTTCACATCTTTCTAAGGCACTTATTATAATATGCAATTGTATGTAAAATTATAAAAGTCTCTAGTCTATTAAAATGCTATGTGCGTATGTCATATTGAATTTGAAAATACAGTTTCTAAAGACAACAAAATAACTCTGATGAACTACCTCCGTTCCCTTTTATTTAATACATTTTGCCTCGCACATATGTTAATGTCCTTGTTGACCTAAAAAATTGTTTGACTTAAATATCTTCGATGAGTATATGTAAAAAATCTAAGTATTGGTATATTTAATATAATACTGACTTGGGGTGAATCGAAAGACACTCTAGTAGGAATATATTATATGTTACTATTAGTGAATGAGTGTCACGATTCTAACTGTATCAAACATTTAAGAACGCGAGCTCCGGGATGGAGGGAGAGAGTGGAGAAGAGCTGAGAGAGAAGGAGGTGGGGTCGGGGGGGGAGGGGGGGGGGGGGGGTCACGTACCTTGATGTTACGGGTTTGACTCCCACCAACTATAATTCATATTGTACCACAACATCGTTGGTTGAGCCTCCTTGTATTACATTTATCCTTTGACAGTTGAGACATACTACATATAAACAAAGTATTAACCTTTTCTTTTCTAATCTTTCTTATGTTGTTTTTTGGTTGTGCATTAGGTTTATGCATCCCTTGACATATGGTGATTACCCTCCGATAATGAAGAAAAATGCTGCTAGTAAAATTCCTGTTTTCACTACAAATCAATCAAATTTAGTGAAGGGGTCGTCTGATTTCATTGGGGTAAATTACTACTGCATCATGACTACAAAAGACAACACTAATAGCCTTGCTTCGGAGCCAAGAGATTTTTTTGGAGACATGGGAGTACAATGGATTAGTATGTTTTGTTACTTCGCCAAATATACTTCATGCTTATATGTTTTATACACTATGAAGAGTGAAGACATAATTCATCTTGCATATAACTGATTTAATGTGTATATAAATGCAATCACCCCAAGTCAAATAACCATCCTTTTGCAACACCAACTTTTAGGAAATTTAAGATGGTCAATTAGGACAAAACATGTTGCATACAATACAATTGTATTATTACTTTTTTTTTTTTTTTTTTTTTTTTATCATTATGTGCAATACTAATTTGATTTAATTGCTTAAAACAGCAGCGCCAAATAGCACAAGGGCACCATTGCGGCCAGAAAAGGTGATGACCTGGACTGTTTGTTGTCATTTATCATTGTAAATCAATCATAATCTCACATATATATATTTATTGATCTTGTAGGGGTTTTTCTCTAATACTCCATGGGGTTTAGAAAGTGTACTGGATTATTTCAAAGAAGTTTACGAAAATCCTCCCATGTTCATCCATGAAAATGGTTTATCTTTCTTTCGCCAATTTTTTCTACAATTATATTTACACTAATCATTTTCGAGTAAAAGTAATTGAAGTGTAAAAGTGGTGAAACTTGGTTGCAGGTCAAGCTGGCAAGTATAGTACATCAATAAACGATCCGTTTCGGATTGAATATTTACATGATCACATTTTGGGTTTGCTGAACGCAATGAGGTAACGATACTTTGATTCAGTTTAATGCATGCAACATTCAACCACTTAGTTGTTCTATTTTTTGAATACAACACTTAGCCACTGGTTTCATACCAAATTACACAATTTATCTTCTTTTTTCTTTTCAATATGACAGAAATGGATCCAATGCGAAAGGATACATTGCATGGTCATTGTTGGATCTATACGAGTTATTATACGGGTTCAATTATACCTTTGGTCTATACTACGTGAACTTCAGCGATCCAAATTTGAGCAGACATCCTAAGATGTCTCAAAAATGGTATTCTGCATTGTTAAAGGGGGAAAATGTGACTAGGGGTGTATTAAATAGTCAAGTAGAGAATTCAAGTTCTTATCTCTTGTTTTCTACTTGAGTTTAATTTGGGATGGTTTGATAACTATAGATAAGACACTCTAAGCTCCTTCAACATTTAAATTTTTGGGTACATTTTGTCTTGCCTCTCGTTATCAAGAGCCATGTGAAGGCTTTCTTCAGGCCCGCCTGAGGAGATGGCACAAATTGTTGTGGTGGAGCTAGTAATTTATGCTTTCAGTGTGCTCCCTTTTCTCTGTTTTTATTCTCAAGCTTGTAAGTCATCCATTTGGATGATATTTGGTTCCTATGTATGTGTATATGAATTGTTTTTCTTTCCTTATAAAAATTATTATAATAAAACATTTAATTTTTTAGGGGATATTAAATGACCACAAACATGGGCATTTTAATCACGTTCAATGTATTTTTTTTTTCTTTTTTTTTTAGGGGATGTGATTCTATATAATACCAATGTAATTTATGAAATCACATTGATGGGTTTAAATGACTTGTTTCCCTGCCTTTGACCTATCATTCCGTTTTTAGGTTAATTTTGATAGGTCCAAATAACCTATTCACATGCACTATGGCTCATGGATAGTCCACTTTTAACGGATTCACAAAAACATCACTTACATAGATCATTCACAGAAATGGACATTCATAAGGCGGTGTTTGACATGAAACCCATTAAAAGCCCGGGTCCGAATGGGTTCCCACCAATCTTCTTTCAGACTCATTGGCCTATAATCAAACATACTGTGTGTAATATAGTTTTGAGCTTCTTTAATGGAGGATAAATGCTTAGAGAGGTAAATTCCACCTTTCTCACTCTGGTACCCAAAATTAATACTCCAACAAAGGTGGATCAATTCCGACCAATCAGTTTGTGCAATACTACATACAAGATCAAGATCATCTCTAAATGCTTGGTGAATCGTCTCTAACCAATTCTAAAGGAACTAGTGGGTGACTTTTAGAATGCTTTTATACTGGAAAGGCTTATGGCTGATTCTGCTTTCGTTGCTCATGAGTTAAATAGCTGGGTTAAAAGGAAGAAAAAAGGGAAACTTCGAGCGGCACTGCTTAAAGTTGACTTAAGTAAGGCTTATGATCGAGTCAATTGGGAATTCATCTCCAACATTCTCCTTCGTTATGGGTTCCCCCAGGAGTGGATATTTTGGATCCAACAATGTATCTCAACTGTAACTTATAAGGTGTTGGTTAATGGGGAACCTACAAGAACAATTGTACCCACTAGAGGCCTCAGATAAGGAGACCCCCTATTACCATATCTGTTCATCATGGTTATGGAAACTTTGTCTGGAAGGCTAACTCACTTACAGAATGAGGGGAGTTTAAGGGGCTTTCAGATAGGACACAATTCTCCTCGAATTAATCACTTGTTTTTTGCAGATGACGCCACCTTTAGCTTCACAACGACTTTGAGGTCTGTTACCACACTCTGGGATACTCTTCATGATTTTTGTCTTGTTTCGGGGGGGGGGGGGGTACTCATCACAACAAATCCAACATACTCTTCAGCTCGAATACCCCCAAGAAATACCGCAAATTCCTATCTCGAAGGTTACAGGTTAGTGAAATGCTTCATTTTGGTACCTACTTGGGGTGTAACATGAATGTAGATGGACGTTCAGCTGGTTGCTTCAACCTCCTTGTTGATTGGCTAAGCCAAATTACCTAAGCCTAGCAGAATGCTACACTCTCCCAATTGGGGAAATTAATTCTTATAACTCTTTTATCATCTCTGCCACTAGCCATGTGGTAAACCTATATATGCTGCGCTGCCAAAACAAATTTCTAACAAAATAACCACTAACTTCCTAAAGTTTTGGTGGCAAAATTCTACAACAAAACGACCTATTTCACAAGCGATCACTCTTGGAAAAACATAAAGCAGAGGGTGGCCTGGGGCTGAAAAATATTGAGCACTTAAATCA
Source organism: Suaeda aralocaspica (assembly GCA_016808085.1). Lineage (NCBI taxonomy): Eukaryota > Viridiplantae > Streptophyta > Magnoliopsida > Caryophyllales > Amaranthaceae > Suaeda > Suaeda aralocaspica. Next base: position 7,635,942 of record PYUH01000120.1, on the reverse strand, counting down.
TAGCATACTTTTCAAACAATCTTGGAGGCTTCATAGCCAACCAAGTCTTCTGGTCTCAAGATTGTTTCGAGGCAAGTATGGAAAAGACCCCATCCACCTTGGTATGGAAGGCAAAATTCCAAGTAACATGTCATGGAGTGGTAAATGTTTAATTGGGCAGTTGCTTCCTTTATAGGCACCATCAACAGGAAAATTGGGACTGGAGACAGTACTCTCATTGTAGATCATAAATGGGTGGCCAACTCCCATATCCAATTTTGTGCTCAACAACAGTCTTCAATTGATAATCCGAAATTTGTCTCTCAGCTCATAAGTCCTACAAGGCAATGGAATGTCCCTCTTATACGCAGAAAATTTGATGCAAAAACAGCTCATGCTATCCTTAGTATGCATCCAGATATGAGAGCCCAAGAGGATGTTCTGTTTTGGCCACTTTCCACATCTGGCCATGTCACTGTCAAAACTGCCTATTAGTTTCTCCAGAATAAGGACTCTACCCACAACCACCAATTTACTTTATAGAAACAACTATGGGAGCTGAGTGTCCTTCCGAAACGGAAGCTCTTCATCTGGAATTTTTTTTGGAATGTGCTACCTCTTGGTGCAGAGCTCCGTAAACGAGGAGTTGATACAAGTGGATTATGTCCTTTGTGTAATAAGAGCCTTGAAACTCTCCGCGACTGCACTTTCACTCACCATATTTGGTCATCTGGGAACTTGGGATTAGCTCCGCAGGGTGCTCATGATATTGATTTTAACTTTTGGTTTACTAACATGTTAACCTACTTTATGAGAATTGATATGCAGGATGATTGTAGCCAACGCGCGGTGGAGTTTATTACTACTCTTTGGGCTATCTGGCTCCACATAAATAATGTTGTGTTTCGTAATGATACTCCCCATCCAATGTCTGTCATTAAACTTAAAATACAAGAATCCTCAAGGTGGGCGCAGTCAATTGGCAAGAAAGATGACAAATCTACCTCCCCTACAATCCCTCCAAAACCGCCAGATTCTTACGAGATTGGAGTACAACTTCTAGCTTCCTCTACTTGGATCCTAATAATAGATAGGGCGTGGAAAAAAGCAGGTGCTGCAGCAGACAACACACCAATAGCAGCTGCGGGATGGGTGATCAAAGGTAACAATGGTAATACCATTAAAAAAGGTCGACAACTCATAATGGCCGATTACAGTTTGCTTCTGGATTTAAAAGATCTTTCTTTTTTAGGCTCCTATGTCTTGGTGCATACTGATTGCCTACAATTAGTACAAGAATTTTCCAAACCAACCATAGCACCAAACAATATCAAAACAATTATGTCTGATATTCCCCTCATGTTTGCTTCTTTTACTTATGTAAAATGTATGAAAGTTAGTAGGCAACAAGTAAGTGTAGCTCATCAACTAGCTAAATCTTTGTAATTTTATTCATTGTCAAAAAAAAAAAAAAAAAAGAAGAAACATGTCTTACCTCCACCGACAACAATCTACCGCCATACTTTGAAAACTTGAATCTCTTGTTTATGAATTACTCACTTACTCAGGTATCTTATTACGAACTTTAGTTCAGTCTATTATAGCGATTCTTAAGTTAGCATATTTTCATTTCAATTCAGTAAAATGATTTATATGATTTATGCATGTGACAGTGTATGGTTTCTACGTTGTAGGGAGTACCTGTAATGAATTTTATTCTTTGTCATCATGTGTGTATCTTAGATGTATGTTAAGGTAAATATCGACAATCGATTAAATTAAGTTTTGATAAAATTATATAAATACATTGTTTGGCTAATGATGGATTGAGGGGTCGTTTGGTTAGAGAAGAGGAAAGAGAGTACTTTAGGAATGAGAATGAAAGAGAATGGAAAGATATTACCTTTGATGAAAATAGTTGTTTGTTTTGGAAAGTAAGAGGAATGAAGTCCACCACCCAACCACCACTCAAACCACCCTAACACCACCAACTCCAACCACCCATCTCCCCTCCTCCATCACTCGTCGGTGTCATGGACCCCACCTTCACCACTCACCGGCGTCGCGGATCCCACCACTTGTCGGTGACGCGGAGCCCATTCGCACACATAAAACCCTAGCAACAAACTGACTAGTACAATAGATATTTATAACATCAAGTTAATGTTATCCACATTTTCCCAATACTTATCATGTTTCTTCTTCATCCCTTGAGCCATAAGCTTCTCACCTAGATCAAAACTTTCACACTTTCTCTTTATCATCTTTCCAATGGCAACTAATTCTTGTAAATATACATTAGAAGTAGCATACAAAGATCCAGAAAATCTTAAAGTTGCATCATAAAAAATTTTAAGAAAAGGAAGCAAAGCAGCAACACGATCCCAATCCTCGTCGGTAGGAACACCATGAGTCTTTGACAACTCCGCATTAAATTTCCCACCATCAGAAGTTTCAAGCAAATCAAAAGCTTTACGAAAAACAGAAGCATATTCCAACATCAAGTAAGTGGAGTTCCACCTAGTTTCAACATCTAAGCAAAGTTGTCGTTTTGACTCAATTTGTTCCTGCTTTACACCATTCTTAAACTTTTGTAATCTTGCAGGAGATGACCTAACAAACCTAACATTATTACGAATTCTTGAAATGGATACATCACTTTCTTTCAAACCCTCCTTCACAGTGAGATTTAAAATATGAGCTACACAACACATATATAGACATTTACCACCTAAAACAGTCCCATCTTTCCATCTTTGAAGCCTTCTCTTTATGTATTGAATTCCCACATCATTGGAAGAAGCATTGTCCACTGTTATGGTCATCACTCTAGTAATACCCCAATCAAGTAAGCACTTTTCAATCCCCTTACCAATTGACTCCCCAGAATGACCCCCTATTGGACAAAAATCCAAGATTTTTTTATGCAATTTCCAATTATCATCAATAAAATGGGCTGTTAAACACATGTAGCTTAAGTTTTGACAAGATGTCCATGTATCGGTAGTAAGACAAATGCGAGGAGAACACTTACTAAAAAATTTTTTTAACTTTTTTTTTTCTTCTTGGTATACACGAAGACAATCTCTAGCTACTGTAAAACGAGAGGGAATAATGAAATGAGGTTGTGCAACAAACATAAAATATCTAAAACCTTCACGTTCACAAAACCTAAATGGTAACTCATCCATAATTATCATCTTAGCAAATGCTTTCCTACTCTCTTCTTGTTTATGTTTCCAAAGTTCTAGTTTCCTTTTTTTTTCCCCCGACCACATTTTCACATACACTATCATCCCCCACGACTTCTTGACTTTGAGAATTTTGGAAAGAAAGGAGTCTTTGTCTTTTGTCAATGTTAGGAGGGTATTCCTTACATCTATCTAAGTGATTTTTCATAACGCTTGTACCACTTTTGGGATCACCACAAACATCATTCTTACAGTAATTACATCTTACTCTTTTGTCACCATCTCTAATAAATGACTCAAAATGACCCCAAACCCAAGACCTCTTTTTCTTACCTTTACTTTGCGTTCCTTCGACATCCATATTAGTCCTTTGAGTTGCTTCGGGTTGCTCTTGAGCATTAGTCTCTCTTCCTTGCTCTTGAGATTCAACTCCATCACGTGTACTTGAACTAACAAGATCATCACTCATGGGGGTTCCGCTTTCAGAAGTTGTGTAATCCGTAAACCTTTAAACAACAATCACATAAAGAACAGTCAAATTACAAGTTCAATCTAGCCGCGAAAAAAATAATCCACTGCAAAATAATCCAATCAAACTAAACCCAGTATCTTACTACTGCAGAATATAAGAAATTAAGATATAAGAGACCAAAATACTAATATACTCAAAGGATTTCAATTATACCCATAAACATGAATCACAAACAAATTCAAACAAATCATAATTTAACCATTATATCATATAATTACAATAAAAAGGGCAATATGGTATAAAATTAAATCTAAAAAACCATCATAATACAGAATACGTAGTAATAATCGATAACAATATTCGAGTACTTCCTCAGTTCCTTATTAGATAGCTAATAGGTTAAAGTGTGAAATTGAAACAAAACAAGTCGTACTTACAATCAGATAATCTCAATTAGAGATTCCAATTTACTACTCCGTAGATCAGTAAGAATTTCAACTAGCAAATCGAACAAAATCTATAACAAATTCAAGTGAACTGAAATACTCAACTAATACTTCAACTAACTATTCATTACAAAATCAAAAGGATATATCACTAATAGCATAACAAATCGCCATTTACATCATTAACGAACTCAAAACAAATGAGCAGACAATAGAGTATAGCATAACAAATCGCCATTTACATCATCACCAAATACTTTGCTTCAAACATCAACTTTCCTAACTTTCCTCAATCAAAATTGACCACCTGATCAATTTAGTTGAAGAATACAGAATACAGAATTTCATGCCATTAACATTGAGAAGGTAAACCATGTAGCATCACATGGATAAATAATACCTCTTTACCATCCCATTTAAGTGTGATATCATCTAATTTCATGCCACTAAACATCGGAAAATACGACAATGGTCCCAATAACAACATTATCATTCCTATCTTAAATCATCAAAAATTATGTCAACTCTCCACCATTCCGCACCTACTTGAAATTTACTCCAGTCACAGATTCCACAAGTCTTTAACTATCAAATTATCTTACTCCAATAAAATTAAATCAAAAAACGCGAGAAAAAGTTCAAAACTTTATGTCTTAAACTTTATGTCTTACATTAATTTGAATTTGGTATATTGTTTAAAGACAAAAGACAGTGCAGCTGCCGGAAAGATGGATTACCTTCTTGATTGATTGACGGACTGAAAGAAGCCGGGAGTTGAGAGAACTTCAGAGAGGCGACTTCAACTTGCGAGGGGCGAGCCTTGAGAGATTCATAGGATGATAATTGAGAGATTAAGGATGATATTTGAGAGATGCGAGAGACCAAGAGTTGAGATGCGAGAGTTGAGAGGCTGAGAGCTTGAGATGGGAGAGTCAGAGACAATAAGTTAGGGATTAAGGTTTTGTTTTTTCCATAGAATCAATGTATGTTTGAGAAGAAATCAAGAAAGGCCCAAAGGCCCCAAACCTTTTAGATAATTAGAATTTTAGAAACGAATATAATATTAGTGAAGCATAAATCGGATAATTGGATAACAGATATCCGGAATAATTTCGGATTATCGGATACTCGGATATCCGATATCTGTTATCCGTAAATAATAACGGATAACAGATATCCAAAAACAGAAAAAATGATACCTATATCCGCTATTTGTTTTTTCGGATCGGATATCCGGTCCGAAGTTAAAAGGCGGATCAGTTATCCAAAAAATCGGATCAGATTTTCAGATAATTTTGCTCAGCCCTAACACACTCCACAAAAAAATCTAGCCGCCCACCTTAACTATCTCCACCACCTGTGCAACCACCCCAACTCAAATCGCGGCCCCTATTGACACTACAAGAAAAAGGTCGATTTGCGACAGACAATAAATTCCATCGCAAATATTATATTTTTCGACGGATTTAAATATTTTTTGGGATTTCCGACGAAAGTTTGAGAAAAAGTCAAATTATTTTTTAAAATTGATTTTCGACAGAAATTAGCAACGGAATAAATTTCAATTAAAAAAATGATTTTTAAACCTAATTATAAAAAAACAACTCTATCCTCACCCTCACAAAACCTTTCTTTATTCTCTCTCTTCTCGCCTCCCTCTTCTGTTCTGCCTCCCTCTTCTGGTCTTCCTCCTCGATCTTTTGTTCTCCTTCCTCTCTACTTCTTCGTCCACCACCTTCACTCTTCTTATGTTCTGTTATTTTGTTCTTCCTCTCTTGTTCCTTTCTTCTTCTGTTCTTCTTCTTCGTCCACTTCCACCATACCACAACACTTCCACACTACAAGAAAAACGCTTATCTGCGGCTGACTTTTTCCGACAGAATTATTACTCTGTCGCAAATTTGTGATGGATTTTTATTCCATCGTAAATTTGCGACGGATTTTTAACTTTTCCGACAGAATTTCAAAAACAATTTGTTGACCGTAATTTGTGTTCGTCGCAAATTTGCGATGACATTTATTCAGTCGCAGCTTTGCAACAGATTTCTAATCTTTTCGACATATTTTCAAAATAATTTGTAAATCCGTTGCAAATTTTAAATTCCAATAAAAACACAAACCACAAACCCAAATCCTAACTAACACAAACCCAAACCCAAAATTCCTTCCGTCACTTTACTTTCTCTTTCTCTTCTTCTTCCTCAACCGTCCCTCAACCATGTTCTTTCTCACTCTCTCTTTTACACCTCACTCTTTCCCTTTTGTTCTTTCACCGGCGGCTTCTTTTCCTCCTCTCTCCTCCTTTTTCTCTTTCTTTCTCCTCTGTGTTGCTCGCTATCACCACTAACCACCGTCGTATGTTATGAAGGTCAAATTTAATCATGAAAATTGTAGACCTACAATTTTCATGATTAAATTTGACCTTTTCTAACCAAATTCGAGGATTTCGGGGGGTGAAGGTATGTTTTTGTGCTGTTTTTTTCATTTTTTCATAATTTGCTTCGAATTAATTTTTAACTATGAAGTAATGACATAGTAATAATTTTGATATTAATCTACTAATAATTTTTAAACAAAAAAAACATTATTGGTAGTTTATATTTTATGAAATAAAAACCAGTAATACATCCTCATATTTTTGTGAATGGTAATCCACTTATGTGGTATAATAATAATAATAATAATAATAATAATAATAATAATAATAATAATAATAATAATAATAATAATAATAATAATAATAATAATAATAATAATAATATATGAACAAATAATAGTACGAATAAATAATATTAGGAACAAATTAATTAGCAAAAATAATAATTACCAAAATAAAAGAAGAGCTGAGCTGTGTTAAGCTGAACTAAACTGATTTTAAGCTGAAATAAATAGGCCCTTAGCCCTCCTACACTATAGCGGCGACTTCCTTGAAAATCGAGCTTGTGTTAAATTCGCTAGTTTCTTTTTGTTGCAGTATATAGTAGTAAAGTGTAGATGATGAGTGTAGTTGAGTATAATACTCCATACTTATGCTTCAAAAGAAAAACACCACACAATTTTCCTTGTTTCACTTTGTCCCACATTGGCAAAGTGAAAGGCTTTGTCATTGGTTTATATATCAATATCTACTTTAAGGATTTGTTAGAACATCATAGTGGAGGGACTTGGAGACCACACACACGCGCGTGCGTTGGGCCTGGTCGGGTGAGGGCGAGTGGCGCGTCGTGTTCGCGGGTGTGGGGTGTGGCGAGGGGTTTTACCTACTTGTCTAATTTTTTGGAGATAATCAGTATCTAATTATTAACGGTCACAATATCTGTAATGAAATAGTAACCGTTGCTAATTAGTGATCCTTGGCTCCTTGCCATATTTTGAGCCTTTAATCAAGTCCTCCTTTTGACCTGCTGATTTGATTCTTGATTTGCCTTCCTCTTCAAGCCACTTTCCTATAAAAAGCCTCGCATTCTGATCTTCAAAGACACGAAAATTAACATTTACTGTCTTTCTCAAACGATAAACACAATTCTTGGGCATTGCTTAATCGAGTTCTCAGTCTACTCTTTGGCGGTACACCATTAGAGTTGACGTTGTGTAACCCTGGGGATCGATTGCCAAGAGGCCGTGTGTATGAGTGCGGGGCAAATTCGACTTTAGGACAGTGATCTTGGTCACGCCACGACACATCCAGATAAGTTTGTTCCATAATACTAGTCATAACTCTTACATTCTAAAGTCGAATTTTTTTTTTCTACTATTATTATGGATGGTATTCCTATAGCAGTTCCCCTTAACAACCCTTTTATTCCCGACATGTCTAAAATGGATCATTTTGACGGAAAAAAATATAAAATATGGACTGACAAATTAGATTTTTTTTTGGGTCAAATCGGAGTCGATTATGCTCTTACTGTCAATGTTGCTCCGACTGATTCTGTTAGGGACTTTGATATGGACAATAAGACTTGTCGTGGGATGTTGTTACATTATATGACTGCTCCATTGTATTTAATTTACAGTAAATATAAAAATGCTAAGGATATATGGGATGCCTTTAAAACAAAGTACGGGTCTGATGGTTATGGTACTAAGAAATATGCATGTAGTCGTTGGTGAAGCTTTAAGATGATTGATGATAAATCTGTTCTGGACCAAGTGCATGAGTACGAGACCTTATGTGCGGATATTATTGCTGAGGGTATGAACATTTGTGACACCTTTCAAGCCAACTGTCTACTTGGTAAATTGCCACCATCATGGGAGACCGATTTCACCCTTTAAGAGCTAGTGTCGCACATCAAGATCGAGGAACAAAACAGGTTGCAAGTTAAGGGAAAAACTCATGAACATTCTTCTTCTACTGCTAACCTTGTTGAATCTAAGTCTGTAGGTAAACTCAAAACATACAAGGGAAAGGACACGAACCAGTTTCATGGAACTAGAAATAACAGCTTCAACAAGAACAAAGATTCTACTCCCAAACGCCCATTCAAGGGTAACTGTTTTACCTGTGGTGAATTCGGACATTTTCCTAGGGAGTGTTAAAAGGGCCATGGACTAGGAGGAAAATCGAAAGGAAGTACTTCCACAGCACAAGCCAATTTAACCGAATCCAATGACATTATAGCTGATGTTGTTTCTAAAGTCAACTTAGTCACCAACGTGACTGAATGGGTTGTTGATACTGGTGCCACAAGGAACATTTTCTCTAACAAAGAAATGTTTGACTCTTATGAACAGGTGGTTGAAGGTCACTGCGTTTTCATGGGCAACTCAAGTTCTGTGAGTGTCCATGGAAAGGGAAAAGTCTCTCTAAAATTAACTTATGGAAAAATTATTGCTTTACAAAATGTTTTACATGTGCCTGAAATTCAGCCTTGCTCAACAAAGCAGGGATTAAATTAATCTTTGAATCTAACAAACTTGTACTCACCAGAAGGTGAATTTGTGGGAAAGGGTTTCTGTAATGGGGGGGCTGTTTGTTCTTGATGTTGATGTTATGATTGCTAATAAACTTTCTGCTGGTTCTGTTTATGTTGTTGAGTTTGTTTCTTTATGGCATTCCAGGTTAGGTCATGTTAATATAGCTTCAATTAAAAAGCTCAAACAACTTGGTCTAATTTCTCACTTTAGTTCAACAACCTTTGGTAAATGTGGAATGTGTGTAGAAGCTAAGCACCCTAAGAAATCCTTCAACAAAAATTTTAATCGTTCTTCCACTTTACTAGAATTAGTCCACACTGATTTAGGTGACTTCAAAAATTCTACGGGTAGGGGTGGGAAACATTATTACATAATTATGTGTTCATTATATTTGTGTTCTTAGTCATGTTTTAGAGGTGTTTTGAGGAAGAGTTAAGTCGTTTTGTGATTGTTTATTATACTTTTAAGCTTTTGATTTATTTCATGGCTTAGAGTGTAAATGTTAGTAAAATTTGACTCTTATTGCATTTGGAGAATTGATGGATGTGTAAGTTGTTTAATGAGATTGAATGCTATATTTGGAAGCTCTCATGGCATCTTTTGGCTTTGCTTTGCGCGTAGTAGTGAGCCTTGTTTTATAGGAAAGTCGAAACAGTTTTGAGAATGCAGCAAGCCAACTTCAAACGAGTGTAACATTCAATATATACATGATATTAGGGTGGAGGTGATAGCTCTATTCAAGAGCTTTCCAACGACTGGTCATATGCTTGATTCCGATGAGAAACGAAGGAGTTATGACTGTTTTAATTTCAGGTGGTACGCAGGTGTCGCGAGGTGCGAGATTTGGTCGCGACTCGCGATGACCTATTTTTTCTTCAAATTCTCAGGACAAGCAAAGGAACTCCAGTAGCTCATCGCACCTCGCGACCAGAACTCGCACCTCGCGAGTTTCCCCTGTTTTTGTCGGTGGTTCAGTGACGGCTTATTTTACAACTTGTTTGCTTTTAGATATTTTGAGTTTTTCAGTTTTCTTTCTTATAGTATATAAGGAGATGTTCTTTTTAACTTAGATATTCATACTCTATATTATTATCTAGCTAGTTTTAATCTTTAGAATGTAACCAAAAACACTTTAGTTTCATTATGGATCTAGTTTTACTTTCTTAATTGTTCTTGATGTATTTTGGGTATTTAGTTATGGAATCAAGCATGGTTATGGAAGTTGACCCTTAAACTCTATTGGGAGCGTTTGATTGAAGCTCTTAGCGGTTTATTGTAAGAAATCATCAATCTCTTCTTCACTCTTGTTATTGATTATTGTTTCTTTATGCTTGAATTTCACGAACATGACTTGTGTTTGCTAGGAGTACTACTAGTTGATGTTTGTTGTTGTTCTATTGCTAGGTTTTGGATTATAATCTGATTGTTATGTTCATTAACCAATTGTAGCACCTAAATTCTATACTTTGCAAATTCTTAGTATAAGAAGTTAGTAAAGAAGACAGGTTGTTCATAGCTTAATGCTTGTTTAAGCCATTGAACAATATTATTGGTTCTCAATTCTTAATGCGATTATTAGTTTACCTTAACGCAAATCGTAGAGGTTGATTAATAGTTAGGACTTTTTATTATGCGGATCATTCTACTTAGCCAAGTTTAGGAGAACAAAGGACTCGATCCTTGACAATTATTAATCAATACTTCAGTAGAGACGTTTTGGTATTTTGATCGATAAATTAGTTAAGAGTGGATATCATTCGTACCCATTTTAATCCTTATCTTTTTACGTAGTTGACATTAATTAGTTTTAGTTTCGATATTCATAAAACAAATCACAAACACCCCCCCCCCCTTTGGTTCGATTATTGGTTGTTTAGAGAAGTCTAGGTGATTAATAGCAATATTGGATATTATTGATATAAACTCGTCCCTTTTCCCTATGGATACGATCCTTACTTATCACTATATTCGTTTATAAGAAAGCAGGAGAAAATTGTATTTGGTTTGTTTTTTTACACGACATATTTACCCTGCCACATAACATTTATTGATGACTTCTCCCGGCTTACTAAGGTCTATTTGCTTAGTTCAAAAGATGAGGCCGAAGCAAAGTTTTTAATTTACAAAGCTGAGGTAGAAAATCAATTAAACCTTAAAATAAAAAGACTCAGGTCCGACCGGGGTGGTGTGTATGATGGAACTCCACTTAGAAAGTTTTATGAAGAAAACGGGATTATACATGAATTCACTACCCCCTATACCCCATAACAAAATGGGATGGCTGAGAGGAAAAATAGAACTTTGAAAGACATGATGAATGCTATGCTTATAAGTTCTGGTATGCCTACTAACATGTGGGGAGAGGCTCTTCTTTCAGCTTGCTATGTTCTAAACCGTGTACCACACAAAAAATTTGACAAAACACCTTATGAATTGTGGAAAGGCTTCAAGCCTAACCTCAATTACCTAAAGGTGTAGGGGTGCATAGGAAATATAGGTGTGTCGGAGTTCCAAAGGAATAAAATTGGTCCTAAGACTGCGGATGGTATTTATATTGGTTATGCTACTAACAGTGCTGCTTATAGCTTGATCCTTAAAGATGGTTCTGGATTTTTTCCTATAAAGGAATCCAGAGACGTTGAATTTTTTAAACATATTTTTCCAATGAAAATTCATGTTTGTCCATCTTTACCTGCTGCATCATCTTCTACTTCTGTACAACATGACATTGCATCATCTAGTGAAACCATATAACCTAGAAAAAGTAAGAGATCCAGAGTTGAGAAAATTTTGGTCCTGACTTTATCACTTCTTTTCTAGTTGAGCAAGAAAGTATAGATGAGCAATTAGTCAATGTTTTTGTACTACAAGATGACCCTAGGAATTATGGGGAGGCTATGAGATCCATTGACTCTAGTTTTTGCTTAGAGGCTATAAACAGTGAAATCGAGTTTATTATGAGTAATAATACTTGGATTTTGACCGACCTTCCTAGGGGATGCAAGCCTTTGAGTAGCAAATGGGTATTTAAAAAGAAATAAAAACTTGATGGTTCAATCGACAAATACAAAGCTAGGCTAGTGGTTTGTGGGAACCAACAAAAGAAAGGTTTAGATTTCTTTGATACTTATTCTCCTGTGACTAAGGTTGCCACCATTAGAGTCCTGATAGCACTTGTATCCATTCATAATCTTGTTGTGCATCAAATGGATGTGAAAACAACTTTTTTGAACAGTGATTAGCAAGAAGAAATATACATAAGACAACCTGAAGGTTGTGTGGTACCAGGACAGGAAAACAAGGTATGCAAGCTCATTAGCTCTTTTTATGGTTTAAAACAAGCACCTAAACAATGGTATGAGAAATATGATCAAACCATAACCTCTAATGATTTTCAGGTAAATGACTCTGATGTTTGTGTTTATTCAAAATTGGATGAGCTTGGTTGTGTTATCATATGTCTATATGTGGATGATATGCTTATTTTTGGTACTAATATAGACATAGTTAACTCAACTAAAACATTTCTAAGTTCTTGCTTTGATATGAAGGACTTAGGAGAGGCTGATGTGATTCTTGGCATAAAGATTACTAGGACATTATATGGGTTGTCTTTAAATCAATCTCATTACATTGAAATTTTTTTAAGGAATTTAATCAATTTGAGTGTACTCCTGTGAAAACCCCATATGATCCTAGTATACACTTGAAAAATAATAAAGGTAATAGTGTTTCTCAAGAAAAGTATGCCAAAATAATTGGAAGTTTTATGTTTTTGATGAACTATACAAGGCCAGATATAACATATGCTGTTAGTAGATTGAGTAGATGCACTCATAATCTCAATCATGAACATTGGGGGTGCTTTGATTAGATTGCTAAAATATTTGAAAGGAACAATCAATCGAGGTCTCCATTACCATAGAACACCTTGTGTTCTAGAAGGGTACTGTGACGCTAATTGGGTGTCTGATAATGATGAAATTCAATCTACTAGCGGTTATGTGTTTACTTTATCTAGTGATGCTATATCCTGGAAATCATCTAAACAAACTTGCATTGCTAAATCTACAATGGAATCTGAGTTAATTGCTTTAGAACTTGCAGGGCAAGAAGCTAAGTGGCTAAGAGGGCTACTTGCGGACCTTCCATTGTGGGGGAAACCTACTCCATCAGTTTCCATGCACCGTGACTCACAAGTTGCCATTGGTTCTGCACTAAATCAATCTTACAATGGAAAGAGGAGGCACATACGAATGAGGCATGGAATAGTGAGAGACCTGATCGGGAAAAATGTGATATCACTTGAGTATGTAAAATCAGAGAGGAATATTGCAGATCCTCTCACTAAAGGCCTTTGTAGAAAAATGGTGCTGGAGTCAATCCAAGGAATGGGTTTAAAGCCTGTTAATGAGTTAGTTATGATGGATACCCAACTTGAATTAATCTGCTCAAGTTCAAAGGGTCAAACGAAGTCATAATGTAACTCGAGAGATGTACTACGAACCATTCCTAATAAAAGTGATGTAGTATTGTTTTAAAATATTTGCAAGGTTGAGCATCAGCTTTTAATGAGTTCATAGCCCTTTGTGGTGGTTTGTGGTGAGTACAAACTTGATGAACTTACCTATGTGAATGTGGGGATTTTTTCCTACCCCTATGAGATCCTACGAGCTTGGGATCACTAGAGCATTCATGAAAACCCAGGTATTTGTGAGGGACAACTTATTCATTATTATGTGTGCGAGAACTCTATCAATATTGAGATAAGGTTAAGTGTGAAAATTTGTCCATACAACCTCCATTATAGGTTCAGGATACATTCCACCTAAAATGGTTGTAGGACACATTTGTAAACATTTGGTGTCAATTCAAGTCCACAAGACATTGATACTTGAAAAATCGAACTCCACTGCCCAAATTTGTCATTCTGCAATCTTCTCTTTTCTTTTGAATCATGTGGGGGAATGTTGGAGTATGTAGTAGTGAAGTGTAGATGATGAGTGTAGTTGAGTATAATACTCCATACTTATACTTCAAAAGAAAAACACCACACAATTTTCCTTGTTTCACTTTGTTCCACATTGACAAAGTGAAAGGCTTTGTCATTGGTTTATATATCAATATCTACTTTAAGGATTTGTTAGAACATCATAGTAGAGGGACTTGAAGACCACACGCGGGCCGGGCCGGGCTCGGGCGAATGGCGCGTCGCATTCGCGGGTGTGGGGTGTGGCGAGGGGTTTTACCCACTTGTCTAATTTTTTTTGGAGAAAATCAGTATCTAATTATTAATGGTCACAATATCTTTGATGAAATCGTAACCGTTGCTAATTAGTGATCCTTGTCATATTTTAAGCCTTTAATCAAGTCCTCCTTTTGACCTGCTGATTTGATTCTTGATTTGCCTTCCTCTTCAAGCCACTTTCCACTATAAAAAGCCTCGCATTCTGATCTTCAAAGTCACGAAAATTAACATTTACTGTCTTTCTCAAACACTAAACACAATTCTTGGGCATTGCTTGATCGAGTTCTCAGTCTACTCTTTTGCGGTATACCATTAGAGTTGACGTCGTGTAACCCTGGGAGTCGATTGACAAGAGGCCGTGTGTACGAGCGCGGGACAAATTCGACTTTAGGGCAGTGATCTTGGTCACGCCACGACACATCCAGATAAGTTCGTTCCATAATACTAGTCATAACTCTAACACTTTTTGTAGTTTAATAAATCTTCAAGGTTCATCATCCTACTAATTAATCTGCTCCATATCAACCAAAAAAAATTATTAAAGCATAATTTTAGACTGAACTTTAGGCTTGGGTTATTTAAAAAATATTTAGAGTCTTTTTCATTTTCTCATCCTTTTTTTAATTTATATGCTCCCTCCATTCTTGTTTGATTCGTGTTAATAAGTACATTATTATTTTTTAATTGTTACAATTTTTATACATATATAACTAAATATGTTTTTTTTTGGGTGCTAGGGAGCCACAAGGGCGGGGATGAGAATCGATCCCAGGATCTCCTGGAATCGGGAGGGAAGCTTTTACCACTTGAGCTACCCCTCACTCTCATATATAACTAAATATGTAAACGTGATAAAACATGCTTTGTGAAGCGTATGAATAGTAACTGGTAGGATCTTTAAGGAACGAAGGGAGTATTTGAAATCTTAAAAAATCCCCGTCGTGTAATTTGGACCAATTACGACATACATTATCAACATCGACTTTCGGTTTGAATGAGACAATTTTTTAGACGTTTACACATATATTTCCAAGTTAGCACCCAATGTTGTGGTTGATAACTTGATACTACTCATCTTCATAAAATCATAAAGCATGATTCTAGACAAATAAAGGCATCACTAAAAGAGTAAAAGGTATATAAACAGTCACATCATATACTTGGGATTACATTATTTTGTGGGTAACATTTTTTTTGACCTTAATAAACCTTTCGTTCATGCATTGTTGCAAAATGGCTTCATCTGAAAGTGACAAACTGTGATGAATTAAAATGGTACACATAATATATTATATGTTCAATAATACAAGATACGTCCACTAGTCCACTACCGCTATGTAAGTATGTAACATGGCATTTCAATTTTCAAGTTTGTCACTAGTGTAATCACTACATTCAATCCTTTTAAACTAGTGATATCATTACATTTGGATTCAAACAATGCAATACGTTTTTCCTACGCAAATTAATTAACGGACAAAAGGAAAATGGTTGTTTTCAGAAAAAGAAAATGACAAAAGTATTCACGTTTCCTCTACTAGCTACGTCGGCAGGAGGGGCTATAATACCCCTTACACTATGTTAGAGATGGAGTACGTGTTGTTAATTTTCTGACCTTAGGAAAATGGTTAGGGCTTATGTCTCAGAGTGGCTAATACAGTTTAGTTTAGGTATGTCAGTTTGGGTTCGAATTCGTTGGATTGACTAAATAATTATCTTTGATCGAAACTGAAATAATTTGAAATGAAAGTGACTTGTGACCTGAAAATGAATTGAACGCAAAGTGATTTAAACTGTTTTTGATCGTATAATTAATGAATTGAACTAATCTGAACTTGGACTATAAATGACTGAAATTGCAATTAACCTGTGCAAAACCTGAAAAAACAACATATCTAACTGAAGTAAACTTAATATTGGGCAACTTGTTTGATCAATTGACTTAACCTGAACTGAATTGAAAGTAAACTGAAGTGATCAAAAAATCGATTTTATGTAAAAATGAAATGTTAATTTATCTTAATTATTTAATTTGAAACATAATAATTTCCTTTTAAAATTGATGATTAATATAACACATTGTGTAACGGAATTAATATAATCTAAACTTGGAATCTTTCGATCTTTAACAATGATTGATACTATATGTCAATATATATGACTATCAAATAAAAAAATTTATTTTAGGAAATATACTCAGGATATACCACATCAACGCACCAATTAAGTGTTTAAAGTATACAAGAGTATAAGACTCATTGTTTTTCAAACAAAGAACAGTAAGGAATAATATGAATCAAATTAAGACAAGAATAGATGGAAGATAAGAATATGAAAAAACCCGATTATAAACTGTAAAAAAAAACCCGTATTTTTTCACTAAGTTGGATTCTCTTGATTTGTTTTTGAATGAATTGAAGTAGATTTGACCAAATGGCTGGAGCTTGGGTTGAACTTTTCTCGAACTAGGAATAAATTGTTTTAGCCTGATCTCGAAACATTTAACAGTAAACTGAATAGAATTGAATTAAGGGAACAAATCAACCGAGACTAACTTGAATTAAAATGCCCTTAATCCAACTACTCGACCCAATATGCACCGCAAACCTGGATTAACACTCCTTATGGTTACTTAATTGGTCTATTGTTTTTCTCAACTTAGAATTTAGAAACTTGTGCACTTAGATCTTTTTTCATAGAAAAATATCTTTTTTAAAACACTTTCGCGTTGTTTAAATAAAAATAAAAAACTCATATAGTCATTTGGTCCCAAATTATTTGCTTTATTAGCATTTCAAGGACTATTAGCTTTCACTCTATGAAGGTGATCGATAGCAAAACACAAATTCTATAATTTGATTGGTTTATTCAATATTTGGGCTTGATTTATCTTATAAATTAAGTTGCTAAGTCATTGATATAATGATCGATTGTTTGTGTTTTAGTTAGGACCCAAATGACAATTTTACTATACCTTCGTTTCAAGCGTTACTTAGGTAAATGAAACATAATTGGATTTAGTTCTTATATTATTTGTTTTCGGTTAATAAGGGACCATTATTAAATTGGTTTCCAAGTTGCTTAGTTTCATTTTGGTTTCTTTAGGCGTTATTTTATTGAGGGGTGCCGGGTTAGTCACAGTGATGTGTTTAGTTAAACATATCACAATGATTAAAGTTTATTAATATTATATCACCAACATAATACATCATATCACAATTACTTATACGAAGTATAATAGTATATTAACATCATACCACCTATAGGGCATATCACGTTACACGAGTTTCTAATAACATTATACTACATATGTTTCATATTATTTGCAACGATTTGATATAATAAAGAGAGAAAAAATGTTTAACTTATTACAACTTATTTATATTATATAATACTATAAATTTCACGCTTTTACCATTGTGATATGTTTAACTAAACATATCATTGTTATTAACTAGGAATTCCCCTCACCCCTTATTTTATTATTAACGTTTCAATTATTCTCAAGATATGTTATAAGACTGTATAAACAAATTTGATAATCATATTTATAGTAATCATTTATGATAAATAACATTGTGTTAATAAAATTGAGTTTAATTTGATTAAAACCACACTAGTATCGATTGAAATTTCAATATTAAAACCTTTAGGTGATTACAAATTCAACAAAGTTTATCAATCTTTTTCCATGAAAATGTTTCCATCCCACAAAAATTATAATCTCTAATTTTAAGTCCAACTTAAGAATTAAAAGGATCGAATAGATACTCATCAATAACTCTCCTTAACCTTATTCTTAAGAAAATATATAGTTACATGATATCTTTTTTGATTAGTTTCAAATATACTAGCCTTAAAGCCTATACGATACATAGGACTATTTAGTAAAATTTTATTTTATGAAATATAAACAAAAGTTTACTTTTTACACAATATCTTTCTCATTAAACAATTTTTATGTCAGATATAAAAATAAATATTATTCTTTTCATCCTGTTTTTATTATAATAGATACTATAGTGTACATATTTATTACACTATATATTTCTTTTATAGATTTTGCTTGAGAACTTTGATTCACTCTTGGTTAATACAGAGCAAATGGGTTAGAAAAACATACTCATATGCTAGGTTGCACGGACACACCTCCAATCTGCCGTACCCCGTGTCCGACACCGATACGACATCGACACACGTTGGACATGCGTACCCACATTGACATAACTGATTAGGCTCATTCGATTATCCCATAGCTTTAGAGTTATTTTTCCCGCTTTAATTGTTTATATTTTTTAGGTTTTTAGTAGTTATTATGTTTAATAATCATATCATCATCACCAAATTTAATATTTACCTCTATATTCTGTTGAAATTAAGTAGAAACTTACATGTTTTCTTATTGTTTTTTTTTTTCACGTACCCGTATCCTTAGTTTTTTCAATGACGTTTTCACGTATCCGTTTTTATCCGTACCCGTATACGTTTTTGTGCAACCTAGCTCATATGAGATCTTATATGATTCGTTTTGTCACGAACTTCTTAACCATACAACTTTTATATACATAATTAGAGATATTAACGTTTTAACTAATATGTATAAAAATTATCTTCTTTAATCAAAGTAATTTTTGTCAAATGGATATTTTTTAATAATAGATAATTATATATTTTTTTGTTTAATATTATCATATATAGCAAACTTTCAAAAAAGACCTACTCTCTCTATATATTAGTTTTTTTTTTTCTAAATATTTTTTTATGCATTATGAAAAAGCAAATGTAACAAATAATTCATGGGAGTATAAGCTTTCAATAGAATGTCTTTTAATCTCAAAACTTTTTTCTAAATCTCTTTTAACAGAACACTACCATTAATGTTAAAATTTTAAAAGAACCTAAAAACTGAAAGTTTTTAAAACCTTTATCTCCCAACAGGATTGATCTTTATTGAATTCAAAGTCATCTTTCTTTGTTAATTTGTCATGCTCCCACTATTCTAGGGGATTAGCGGTAGAAGTTTGACTATACATCTATGACTATCAGTCTATGCACAACTTTTTTGTTTGTTTGTTTGACAGAGACTATACATAACTTTATAAATTTATAATATGGAATAGTTAGGGCCTGTTTACTTCACTTTAAAATCAATTCAGCTCAACTTAACTCTGTCTAATTCGGTTCAGCTCAACTCTTTTTTTATTTTGCTAATTATTACTTTTGCTGATTAATTCCTTCCTAATATTATTTGTTCGTAATATTATTTGTTCATATTATTCTTATTATTATTGTTGTTATTGTTATTATTATTATTATTATTATTTACAAAAATATTATTATACCACCTAAGTGGAAAACCATTCACAAAAAAATATGAAGATGTATTACCGGTTTTTATTTCATAAAATATAAATTACCAATAACGTTTTTTTTGTTTAAAAATTGTTAGTATATTAATATCAAAATTATTACTATGTCATTATTCCATAGTGAAAAATCATTAATAATTCGTAGTTAAAAAATTAGTACTCATAGTTAATCCATAAAAACCATATTAAAAAAAATCAATAATCATAATTAAAAATTCAATAATTAATAGTTAAAAATCAATAATTCATTAATAAAAAACATTAATCCATAATAAAAACTAGGCCTGAGCACGGACCGGATATCCGATCCGAAATCTGGGAAAGTTACTGTGTATCAGTATCCAAAATTTTCGGATATCCGTATTTGATATCTGATAATTTTCGAAACGAATACTCCGAATATCCATTTCCAATTTTTCTTTCACAAAAAAGGCATAGATTATTGTAGCATAAGAATACAATAAGACGATATAAGTACCAATTGAAAAAATTGAATATGTTAAATCTTTTCCATTAGCAATTGTATAGAATAACTTAATTTTCGTAGAAGTACTCCGTAAGATTTTTTGACTTTATATTACTAGTTTAGTATACTCAAAAGTCGAAAGTTTTTAGGAATGACCTCTATTTTTGATGGATTCAATACATAAAAAAGGTATATGGTATCAACAAATTTCGGACATCCGGATCGATATTGAGATTTCGAATATTCGGATATCCAAAAAAGGCCAAAAGTGATATTTTTGCTATCCGCTTTTTCGGATTGGATATCCTAAAAATCAGATCAAATACAGATCAGATTTTCGGATTTTCAGATCTTCAGATATTTTTGCTCAGCCCTAATAAAAACTTTCAGCTCAGCTCAAATCAGTTCAGCTCAGTTCAGTTCACTTCAACTGTTTTCGGCTTAAGTAAACAGACCCTTAATGAGATCCTCTTATTTTTAATTTGAAATAGATTGAATTGAATTGCACCAAATTAAGTAAATATAATATGCTTAATTAAAAATTATTAATATAAATTGTATTGAATTAAATTTAACTGAAAATGAGCCTAAAGAACAAAGCTAGCTTTACAACTTATTTTTGTTTATCTGAATTTATTTTTGCTGAACCGAACTTATATATTTTTTTAATTATTTATACTTATTTTTGCTGAAATCATTAACAATTTATTAAGGATCGAAACTTATTTTTGCTGAACTGAACTTATTTTTGCTGAAAATAAGTAAAAAAAAGTCTAGGAAAACAGGACCTAAGTGTTTGTTTACTTCAGCTTAATTTCAGTTCAATTTAATTCAACTCCAATCAGTTTAGTTCAGTGCTTCTTTATTCTGCTAATATATTTGTTCTTAATATTATTTGTTTATATATATNTATATATATATATATATATATATTATGTGCATGATATTTTTTTCCTTCATACATCTTAATATTTTTGTTCATAACATTATCATTATTTTGTATTTGGACTTATTTTGTTCATATTATTATTAGTGTGTTCATAATAATATTTTTGAAACATTAATCAATACTATATATATTTATTAGTTTATAGTTTTTACAAAAAAAAAAAAATTATGAAAAAGAATGATTAATAGTTGATGTTAATTATATACTCCCTTCATTCCTAATTGTTTGATATATTTTGACTTGCACATATGACAATACACTTTTTTGACCTTAAATAACTTTTGTTGTGTATGTGTAAAAATAATAATAATTATATATCAATAATGTACTTATTAAGACGAATCAAGCAGGACGCCATACGACTATATTATGTTTTATATATTAAGACTAATTTAAAAGATTTTTTTTTTATTTTATAAATAGTGTAAGATTTTAAATATATTAAACATTTAGCAACGAAGAAAGTATAAATTAAAAAAAAAAAAAAAAAAAAATATGACACTCGTAACTTTACATGTTTACAATTCCACAACTCTTCTCTAGAGGATCCACCAGTCCAACACTGACGCTTGACAAATAGACAATAACGCAAAGTGGAAAGCAGCTTAAATTAAAAGGGCAAGCCTTTTTTATTTTTAGGCTCTCACACAATCACACATGTTACAAAAGATAAAAAGTAGAGAGATAATGGAGAAAATTAGGCAAACAAAGATTATGAGTGTATTGATTTTTGTATGCTATGTTTTGGCAATTTTGATGAGTGAAGTAGCAGGTGAACAAGATAACAAACACCTTAATCGCAACAACTTTCCTTCACATTTTGTATTTGGTGTTAGTACCTCTGCTTATCAGGTAACTCCTCTGTTTTTCTTTATTGAATTAGATAATTTGCATGTCTAGTTTTCATTTCAATTAGTTATGTTTTATTGCTGACTCGCTTCTGCCCGTAGCCCCTCCCTTTGGGTGCGGGCAGTGAGTTTACTTTTTGTGAGAGTTTTTTTTGAGTCAAATAGGACATATGAATATGTAAAGGTATTGAAAATAATATAGAAATCATAGCAAAAGTCGTCAAATATAATTACCAAGTACATCATTTTGGATGGTGGGTTGTTGCACTGTTGTACACATGAGGATGAAAACTAATTACTCCCTACTGTATTTAGTATCAGCTTAAAGAAAAGGTGAACAAATGAAACTTTGGAACCATAAACCTTTGGTTGATGTACTGTGGACCTGTGGTGCAAATCATGCAGTTGTCCCAAAAAATAAAAATAAAGGATAAAGGTAAGTGTCCAATATTTTTATATTCTGTCGATAATGCTCTATAGCCTATACCTTTATCTTAGGTTGCACTTAAAAAATTTGTTACCTCTGTAACATATCACTTTCAAGTTTCAACCTTTTCTAGTCTAGCCTTTTCGTCGGGTGACCATTCTCTTTTTCTTATCATCCGCAAGAATGTTTTTAACTGGCGTCTGTGA
This sequence comes from Suaeda aralocaspica, assembly GCA_016808085.1. Taxonomy (NCBI): domain Eukaryota; kingdom Viridiplantae; phylum Streptophyta; class Magnoliopsida; order Caryophyllales; family Amaranthaceae; genus Suaeda; species Suaeda aralocaspica. Next base: position 7,613,421 of record PYUH01000120.1, on the reverse strand, counting down.
TAGGCTGTCTGATTTTCTTTTCTTATCAAAAAAAAAATATTTAAAAATTGCAATTAAAATTACCGTGTTAGGATTTTCTTTCCACTTTTAGTGCATATTTTTTTTTAGAAAATAACATTTGTGAGTTGTGACCGTAGTACACCACTATTTATTTAATTACCTCCCATACACCATCTATCTTCACCACCCTCTCATACATCACCATCAGCCCATCATCTTCGAAAGCACCTAGCTCAAAATCGCCTCCACCATCACCATCATCATTTGTCGCTACTTACTAGTTGGTGTAGAGGTGGCAGTTTGGTTACCACTAGCTTACTAGTTGCTGGTTGCCTAGTTGGTGATGGTAACTTCGTAACTTTGCCAACTAACAGTATCATTTTTAGGAGTTCGGACATTGACAAACTTCATTGGGTCTGGAGTTCTGACTTTGACGAACTTCATTGGGTCTAGTCACAGCCTACACCAAAGTATCAAATAACCGCATACAAGTTTAGCGGGGTTACACGATAAAACCAATTGGTTATGTAAAAAGTAGCCCTCTAATTTTATATGTTAGGCATTCTCTTAATACTCTTAACACTACACTCCTACACAGGTGAGCCCATTTACTTTTGGCAATTAGAATAGGTTGCAAACATGGGCTACCAACATGTGTTAAACTATCCCCTACTTGGTGCACTCACAATTTTATTGGGTATGTGCTCCAAAAAGTCTAGCTTCAAATACCTTTCATCTTGCATCTCTTGGACCCTGTCATATAAATGGTTAATGGGTCAGTATGTTTTGCTGTGATATGATAACAAACTTCATTGGACTAGTCATATCTTACATCGGAGAGAATGTCCATATACAAGCCTAATACAGTTTCATATCTTACATTGGAGTAGCCCTCTAAACTTATATCTTAATCATTGTCTTTATTATTTTTCAATGTTTGATTGACATGTGGACCTATACACTTAACATACATCTTAATACATCACAGAGTTAGTGAATACATTGGCCTAAAATTAGAGCCGTTAAACGAGTAGTGTCACTTACATAAACCGGTTGAACTCCTCCAACCCTAACCTCGCCCGTTTAATGAACTTATCGTGTCGTGCCAACCCGTTTACTTAAATAGGTTAACACTCTTGACCCAAACCTGTGAATAACGGTTCGATTTCATGTCAAGTTAGCGTGTCACATCTTTTATTACATACTAGTGTATATAATTAGGTGGAATTGTGTCTTGTCGAGTCAACCAGTTTACTTAAATGAGTTAAGCGCTCTCCAACCCTAACCCGACCTTTTTAATAAACATGTCATAATGTGTCACCCCGTTTAATTAAACGGGTCAATACTCTCGACCCAAACCCATTAATAACATGTCGAGTTACTAGGTCGTGTCAATTTTTACTACCTCTACCTAAAAATAATATTATAAGGCATGAAGACAAGTCAAAATCATACATGAATTAGTTAATGTAATAAATCATACATAGTAGATGATATCTTACATTTATAATTTTTTTCATTTTTAAGCCCTTAAAGCAGCCCTAAGGACTGTATGAAGTATTTTTCGAATATTAATTGGGCTTAGACCATACTTAAAACTGCCCTAGGGACTGTATCCCTTAACTTTGTATTAACTGTATACACAAAATGCGGTACATATGATTGAGGCTTTTAAAAGGAGTTATGATGGCTATTTATGCATCAAATTATAACATGTGAAGGTGGAGGGAGCAGCATCAGAAGATGGGAGGACGCCCAGTGTTTATGATACCTTTGCTCATTCTCATCTTCCAAGTAAGCTCATCCCTTAGGAGTATTTCAACAATCATCACTCTTTTAGTATCATATAGAAGTACTAATAACTCATCGATAATGTGTAAATAATATTTTATGTTATCCAAGTAAGCTCATCGCTTACAGTAGTATAATCGCGGTATCATCTTCCAAGTAAGCAAACACATAAGACATGATATTTCAAACACATTATGACCATCTTCCAAGTAAGCTCTTCTTTAAAGATAATTTACAGAACACATAGTAAACAGATTAAACTACATAGGATAACATGTGCTGATGTACAAAGAGATTACATATATGCTACTCTATATTAATAAGATGGTTTAAATTAATCTTTTATACGATCGAGTATATAAGTATTGAGATTAGAGCTGGCTGGCCATCAGTGATTCAGTGGCTTAGTCATATTTATGCCAGTTTCGTGTCATGTCAATTGTTTACTTAAAATGATTTGAACATTAGCAACCTTAACCAGTTAACCCACCTGTTGATGTATGTTTTCAATTTTGTATTAACCCATTAATTTGCATAAGTTCTTTTTGCCTTGGACCACTCTTTCAGTAAGATGTACACTGAAGTAATAAGCACTGGTTGACTAATAACCTGAATCATTTTATGTGCCTCCATTGCTTTAATTCAATATTTTCAGAGAATGATACGCGCAAGCCTGATGTCGCATGCGACCAATATCATAAATACAAGGTAAACTAAACTCTTCGCACCCTAAGACACTTTTATTATGATCAATGTATTGAGATCAATATTATGATCGATAATTTAACTATCTTTAATGATTAATTATTCGTTCTCTTTGTGCATAAATTAGGAAGATGTTCAACTCATGGCAGATTCAGGATTAGATGCACATCGATTTTCAATCTCATGGTCGAGATTGATTCCAAGTATTAATCTATATATCTTCAAGTCTAGTGCTTATTATCTTTGTACCTTAACTTTCAAGTAATACCTCTAGTCCTCTACTATTTACTTGTAGATGGCAGAGGAGCCGTGAATCCCAAAGGATTAAGATACTACAACAACTTCATCAATGAACTCATAATCCATGGTAATACTTTGTAGCTATATCTTGATTGTCATAAATGGATTTACATGTTAAACCGTTTAGCATACTCATTACTAGGATTACATTTGAAAATGTGTATATAATGTTAACTTTTTGTAGGAATCGAACCACATGTTACATTACTGCACTCCGATGTGCCCCAAATACTTGAGGACGAGTACGGAAGCTTTCTTGATCCAAGGATCGTGTATGTACTTGTTTCTTTTTGTATTTATCTTGCTTATTGAACTAGTGAAACATCACATTTGTGACTACTCGATCTTGATGAATATTGCAGAGATGATTTCACAGCATACGTTGATGTTTGCTTTAGAGAATTTGGGGACAGGGTTCGATATTGGACAACTTTCAATGAGGCAAACATCTATGTCTTTGGTGGCTATGATGTCGGAATTACACCCCCAAATAGATGTTCTTCTCCCTTTGGATTAGCTTGTACCAAAGGAAATTCAACAATAGAGCCATATCTTGCTACTCACCATATATTATTGGCTCATGCTTCTGCCACGAAGCTGTATAGGGAAAAGTACAAGGTAAGGATTTGAATGCATCTTGTCTGAAGTCTGTGTTACGTATATATACATACATACATATATATATACATACATACATATATACATACATACATACATATATACATACATATATATATATATACATATATATATATATATATATATATATATATATATATATATTTGCTGAAGCTTGCATAGCACAAACTTCATAGTATAAATTGAAGAAAACAGATCAAACTTTGCACTACATACACAACATTATGGTTGGTTTAGTGTCGCCTTGCTTGTGAAGTTGTGTTGAGTGAAATTTCAAGCTCCCAACACTTATCCCAAGAAACAACAACATATACTCCCATTGTTTTTATCTTATTGATATTTATGGTCACCCTAGTCATTCATTATGCTGCTCGAATATCTCAGTTTCATGACAGTTCATGGTTTTCAATGGTTTATGAGTTAGTGAGTTAATAGACTACTAGATTACCAAGCAAGTAAACATGTACATGTTGACAAGCCAAGGTCCAAAGTCCAAACGACGTCTGGGCTAGTAGACTATCTATTCTTTACCTTATCGATTTTCTAGAATTTTACAAGAGATCATAAAATGCATCTTCATTTGTCGTACAATTCATACTCTAACACATCACATTGACTTCCTTCCGTTATTTGATATGAGAGTAACCATTGGATGTAGGCCGATCAGCATGGATTTGTGGGATTCAATCTCCTTTCATACCATTTCAGTCCTTTGACAAACACAACAGAAGATATCAATTCAGCTAGACGAGCATACGATTTTATGATCGGGTGGTAAGTTTGATATATTTTCCGAAAATCATGATTTGTTATTTTTTTTTTAGTGCGAGTGAGAATTTTAAGACACCCCATGCATCCTTAAACTAACTAATCGTGTGCTTAACCGAAGTACATGTCCTAGATCAGAAGCTAGCTAGAATTTATAGCAACTCACCCCTGTTCTTATGAGCATAATAACTGCTTGAGACATAGTGGATTAGTACAATTATACAGAGTACTAACTTTTTTTTTCTTTTAATAATTTTGTTCAAGGTTCATGCATCCCTTTACATATGGTGATTACCCTCCAATAGTGAAGGAAAATGCTGGCAGCAAAATTCCCGTCTTCACAAAAGACCAATCAAAATTGTTGAAGGGATCAATTGATTTTATTGGGATTAATTACTACTCTGTTATGGTTACAAAAGACAACTCTAATCGCCTTTCCACAACCCCAAGAGATTTCTATGGAGATATGGCAGTACAGTGGGTTTGTAAGCTTCAAAACTTAAATTTTATACTTTATGCATAAGTTTCTTACAGAATGATATATTTCGTCATGTATACTATCATTACTATACACTAGTAGTAATTTTTAAATTTTATGTACAATACTAATGAACTTTAATTGTTAACAGTTCTTAATGCGAGTAGTCCACCACAACTAGAAGAGGTGACTTTATAAGTTACGTGAAACCGTTTACAGATTATGTTGTTGTAAATCATCTATATTTACCGCAATCTCATTATGTTTAAATATGATCTTGTAGGGAATGTTTCCAAATGAACCATGGGGTTTAGAACGAGTATTGGATTATTACAAAGACATTTATGAAAATCCTGTTGCCTTCATTCATGAAAATGGTTTGTGTCATGTCGCTTATTTTCATTATGCATTTATGCTATGATTAGTTAATAGTTAATAAGTTTTGAGTAACAACTAATTGCAGTTTAAAATGGAACTTGGTTGCAGGTCAAGCCTCTGGGTATAATACAGCAGTTAATGATCCATACAGGATTGAATATCTGCATGACCATATTTCGAGTTTGCTCAGAGCAATAAGGTAAGCTAAGGCGATTTGATCTTTATCATAGTAACATGGATATTTGTTGATTGTTGATTATATATACTCGGGTTATAATTGTGTGAAATATATTTTCATCCGTCTTCCTATTCGATTACAACGAGTTCCAAATTATGTTCCTTGAAGAGACCTCTAGCATCCTGATGAGCTATTTTGTACAATGAAAAATTATCATCTAATGATCTTTTGATTTTCTTAAATATGGCAGAAATGGATCCAACACAAAAGGATACTTTGTATGGTCAGTATTGGATGTGTACGAGCTATTGTTCAACTTCGATTTTACCTTTGGTCTATACTACGTCGACTACAATGATCCAAATTTGAGTAGACACCCTAAGCTGTCTCAAAAATGGTATTCAGCATTTTTGAAGGGAGAGAATGTGACTGTTGATGTCCGGGTGAAGAATAATATTCTTGGTCTTGATCGATTTCCTACTTCAGTTGGAAACGATGAAGTATTGAGAAGACATCCTAAGTTTCTTCAACATATGTCTTCTTAAGAATTTTATTTTCTGATTACCGAACACGTTTGAGGAGAATACAATATAGATATGCGATGAAAATAATTATTGATGTAATACTTACTACACTAATAATTCACATACTCTTAGCCTCTAAGGTCATTGAAGATTACAAAGTAGCATCAGCCATGAACACTTTGGAAGAGTACCTTTTTATCATTATATCATTGCATTATCTTTTAGTCTTTCACTATGTATATTTGTTTGTATGTATATATGTTGGATTTTGAGGTAAATATGTTTGCAGAAAATTAAGTATCGAAAACAGAACTATACACATATCAATTATGAAGCTAACAAATAAAGGGATTGATGTATCTCTTGATGTGTGCCTCATTGCTACTAATTCAACGTAACTATACTTCTTATGGACTCGAATGAGTTTCCTTTAATGGCAAGCCTATAATATTGTCGAACCGATCTCACAATACTTGACAGCTCCAACTTACATCAATGGAGGATGGGGAGACTTTCTCTTTGGACTCACTTTGTTCTCGAGCAAATTTTCAAACGTAAAACTTTCTCTTGAAGGTTGTACTCCCTCCGTTCCAATTTATTTTTCTAACTTTTGCTCTAAATTAAGAATAATTCTTTATGTATATAAAATATTATTGGACATTTGATGTTTATTGTACTTTGGAGTATTTTAGTGGGAAATGTGTTGATTATATTAAAAAAAAAATTAATGTGTTGATTAAAATAATATGCGTTATTTTGATGAAAAATGTGTTGATTAAATGTAGGAGGTTTTTAAGGGAGAAATTCAATAAAGTATATGGAAATTGGGTTAATTTCCGAAAGCAATAATGTTTATTAAAAGAAAGAAAGAAAATGTAAAATAACTAAAAGGGAATACTAAAAATAGAAATGTAAAAAATAAAGTTGTGGAACAGATTTTCATAATCTAGCTCACATGCCCAAGTTATATTTATTCGTATAATTTGGCCCGAAAACTTTGAATAAATGAGTTTCTTGCTCTCCCAATATTATATTACAAGTATTAACTTTCTATCCGTTTTCAACTGTTTGGGGGCCTCCCCGGCCTTCATCTAAGGGGCCAACATGTAAAATTTTAAGCCAATATTTTTTCGGGACTTTGGAACCCTAAAAACATGACTTGTAGAATTGGTTTTCAGGCATTGGATGACTTATAGCGTGAATTATCACAATACTAAAATAAAAAGGTTTAAAATATGTTTAATTAGAAGATTGATACAAACAATAAAACTTCCAGCCAGCCAAACAAGTCCACTGAATGAGACAATCAACTTGATAGAGTATATAACATTTTATTGGGTTTTAAATATTATTGTAGTCTTTTTATTTGCCTGAGGAACACAAGAAAATCATACTTCACTCACTCCAAACTACTCACAACATTCTATTTGGGTCATTGTTTACTCACTTTGTTTCATATCTTTGGCTCGGGCTCACTTTTAGTGAGAACTTTTTGAGTCAATTAGGGCAAAGATAAACTGAGATGCATGTCCAAACATGGAAATTCTTTGGTAGCCATCCAAATAAAAGACGACCACTGGAATTCATATGGGTCAAATGTGTAATAACATTAATGATGAGTTTTGCTCGATAATATCAATTTGTTTTATAATCATTTTTTATTAGACATGAGAGTGAGGGGTAGCTCAACTGGTAAAAACTTTCCTCCCGGTTCCAGGAGATCTTGAGATCGATACTCATCCTCGCCCTTATGGCTCCCTAGCACTCAAAAGAAAAATTATTCATTAGACAGACCTTTGAAATGCTTACAAGTCTTTTATTTCTTTATTTTTATATATTTTAAAACATTATATCTAACTATTATCGATTTTTTTGTCATTTAATGGAATAATTGTGGAAAAAATATAGAATAAAATTTATTTATTAATTTAAAAAAAATAATAATAATATGAAGTATGTATAATGTTTGTAAGTGGCCTCCACAATTATTCATTTGATGATGGATGAATGATTATAACGTGTTTTGTAGATAAATGCACCAAAGATACAAGTATAGGTATCATTATATCAAGAATAATATTTAGCTAGCTAGATGAGCCTATGATTATATAAGCGGATGGTAAGTTCTTAACTTCTTAGACTTTTTATTTCGTGCTTGATTGAACTATGGAAGTACATTGTGTTACAGACACTAGAACTAGAACGAGAACGAGAACGAGAACGAATTTATAGCAATGACCCCTGTTTGCACATCATACTAACTTTTGTTTTTCATTTCTTTTGCTATTATATAGTTATTAGGTTCATGCATCCCTTTACATATGGTGATTACCGAAGAAAACTGCTGGCAGCAGAATTCAACAGAAAGCCAGTCAAAATTATTGAAGGGACTTAATTACTATTCTATCATGACTACACAAGACAACTCTAGTTATTCTAGTATCCTCTCCGCAACTCTGAGAGACATGACAAATTGGCAATACAATGGATTTGTATGTTTTGCAATTTGATGATTATATATTTCATGTATAAGTTTAATGCAATATGTGAATATGATATCATTCATCTACAAGTGTAATATATAATAATAAACCTACCTCAAATCAAATAGAAGTCACCTTCTCGGGAATCAGCTTTTGCGACATTTGGGTTGACCTATTGAAAACATAACATATTTTATAAGTGTATGAAGTGCACTTAGCTTGCAGTATTTTACTATTTGCTAAATTTTAGTTGTAACACTAATGAACTTTAAGGGTTTACGGCTCTTGGTCCGAGTGCACCACCACAGATAGAAAAGGTGACTTTACAGGTTTAGTGAAACAAACTTACAAACCGTCTACAAATTATGCCGCTGTAAATTAAATGATATATTTTAACCGAATTTCCGTAATATCATTATACTTAAATATGATTTTTTATGGTTTGTTTCTGAATGAACTATAGGGTGTAGAACGGTTAATAGAGTATTTCAAAGATGTTTATGGAAATCCCGTTATCTTCATTCATGAAAGTAATTTGTGTCCTCTAACTTAGTACGTTGTAGGTCAAGCCTCCAAATATAGTACATACAGCAGTAAATGATACATACAGGATTCATGAAAGTAAATGATACGCTGTTGGTAATATATATAGCTATTATTTGTTGATTATAATGATCGGTCATTTGCAAAGTGCAATAATGATTTAACATAATCTAATGATCTTTTGATTCTCTTAAACATGATAGAAATGGATCCAACTCAACCACAAAGGGATGCTTTGTATGCTCAGTGTTGGATCTAAACGAGTTATTATAAAACTTTGATTTTACCTTTAGTCTATACTACGTCGACTTCAATGATCCAAATTTGAGTAGAAACCCTAAGTTGTCTAAAAAATGGTATTCAGCTTTGTTGAAGGGAAAGAATGTGACAATTGAAGTAGAAAATAATCAGGTGAAAAATACAATTCTCGAATTTGATTGATTTCCTACTTCATTTGGGAACGACGAAGTCTTCAGAAGACATAAGCTCCTTCAATATTTGTCTTCTTAAGAATTATAATTTAAGATAATGGGGTATTTATGAGGGGAATGCTGAATAAATATGAGATCAGATTAAAATTGATGTAATGTTTCATATGCTTTATTGTCATTGATGGTTACCAAGTAGCATAAGCCATACTTGAACACTTAGGAGTAAAATATGTTTTTTGTGTGCATTTTTTTGTATGTAATGAATTACTTCATTATCTAAGGGCCTATTTACTTCAGCTCAAAATCACTTCAATTCAGCTCTTCTTTTATTTTGCTACTTATTAAGGCCCTGTTCTTTTAGACTGAAACGAAGCAGAGCTGAACTGAACTGAATTGAAATGAACTGAACCAAATTAAACTGAAATAAATTGAAGTGAATTGAAGTGAGCTGAACTGAACTGAAGTGGATTGAAAAGAAGTAGTAATTATAATGGAGATGAGTTGAACCGAACTGAAGTGGACTGAGCAGAACATAACTGAATTGAACAAAAATGAATAGAGCTGAATTGAACTGAATAGAGCTGAACTGAATTGAATTGAACTGAAGTGCCAAAAAATTAAGTCCAAAAGAACAGGGCCTAATCCTTCATAAAAAACTTTCAGTTCAGTTCAGCTCCAATTAGTTCAGTTAAATTGAAGTAAACAAGTCCTAATTATCCATATTGTTTGCGCTATGCATCACGAGCCAACATGACGATTTTAGTTAGGGATGTCGCTTTGGGTTGAAACTCGTTGGGTTAACTGAATTGTCATGGACCAAAACTTAAATAATTTGAATTAAAAGTGACTTGTAACTTGAAAATGACTTGAATTGAAATTGATATGTGGAAAACATGGAAAAAAACATCGTATCAAACAAAACTGAGCTGAATATGGAACAATGTATTTGATCAATTGATCTGACCTAACCTGAATTGAATTGAAAGTAAATTTAAGTGATGAAATATTCGATTTATGTAAAAATAAAATGTTATTTTATCTTAATCAATGAAAAACTTCATAATTTCCTGTAAAAAATAATAATATGACACATTGTATACTAGAATGAATGTAACCTAAACTGGGAACCTTTCAACCTATGATAATGATGGAAACTATATGTCAATATATTTATGACTAAAAAAAAAACTATTTTAGTAAATATACTTAGCAAATATACTACAACAATGAAGTGGTTAAAGTACATAAGAGTATAAGGCTCATCATTATACAACAAAGAAGTGTAAGGAGCTAGTGATCATATATTCATATGCATTGAGTTTTGACAATAATTGATAAAAGATATAAAAGAATATGAATGTGTTATAGAAAATAAGATTTAATAGAGAGTATTTGTGGGAGAGAATAATAATAGATCTGTTTTCTTATTCAGTACCAATATATATATATACAAGCATTAAGGGTTTCCTATAGAATAAACCCTAGTATCCTGAACATTCTAGATCATACCTAAGGGGTATAATGGACATCCACAAAATAATAATATTTTATAACACTCCCCCTTGGATGTCCATTATAAAGCAAATATACATCATTTTATAATGCGCATGTGCAATGCTGCCTCATTAAAAACCTTAACAGGAAAACCCAGTGGGAAAAACCATAGCTAAGGGAAAAAGAGTACAGCGCGCATTGACTCCCCCTCATGATATCATCCGTTGAGATCCTTGAGATGACGCAACCCGATTTGATGAACTAATTTCTTGAATGTAGCAGTAGGAAGCGCCTTGGTAAATAGATCTTTAATGTACCCTTCCAAACGAATCTGTTGGACACTAATCTCACCATTCTTCTGAAGGTCATGGGTGAAGAAAAACTTTGGCGAAATATGCTTCGTCCTGTCACCTTTAATGTACCCTTCCTTGAGTTGTGCAATACAGGCTGCATTGTCTTCATATAATGTAGTCGGAGCTTGTTTTCCACATAAACGACCACAATCTTCTTGTATGTGCTGAATTAGAGACCTTAGCCATACACATTCTCGACTAGCCTCATGAATTGCTAAAATTTCTGCATGATTAGAAGAAGTAGCAGCAATGGTTTGTTTCATGGAACGCCAAGAGATTGCGGTACCACCATATGTAAATACATATCCAGTTTGTGATCGAGCAACATGAGGATCTGATAAATACCCTGCATCTGCAAAACCAACTAATTCTTCTTTGGAGGTGTTAGAAAAGAACAAACCTTTATCTTTCGTACCTTGTAGATAGCGAAATATATGCTTAACCCCATTCCAATGCCTTCGGGTAGGACATGAGCTAAACCTTGCTAATAGATTGATAGAGAATGATATGTCGGGTCTTGTGTGACTAGCAAGGTACATCAATGCTCCTATTGCACTTAGATATGGTACTTCAGGACCAAGAATCTCTTCATCATTTTCCCGAGGGCGAAAAGGATCTTTATCAACATCTAGTGATCTTACAACCATTGGGCTAGTTAACGGATGTGCTTTATCCATATAAAATCTTCTGAGCACCTTCTCTGTGTATGTAGTTTGATGCACAAGGATTCCTTCTTTTAGGTGCTCAATTTGTAGCCCTAAACAAAATTTTGTCTTACCAAGATCTTTCATTTCAAACTCTTTTTTCAAGTATTCCACTGTTATTGGAATCTCTTCTGGAGTTCCAATGATATTCAAATCATCAACATAGACAGCAATAATCACAAAACCTGACCCGAATTTCTTTATGAAAATACAAGGGCTAATAGGGTCATTTCTATAATCTTCTTTCAACAAATATTCACTAAGGCGATTGTACCACATACGCCCTGATTGTTTCAATCCATAAAGGGATCTATTTAACTTAATACAATGTTGTTCTCGAGAACGCGAACCAGTTGCTTCAGGCAACTTGAAACCTTCCGGGAGTTTCATGTATATATCACTATCAAGTGGGCCGTATAAGTAAGCTGTTACAACATCCATTAGTCGTAAATCAAGTCCATGTCTTACTGCCAGACTAATTAAGAATCTGAAAGTAGTTGCATCCACCACAGGAGAATATGTCTCCTCAAAATCAATACCAGGTCTTTGTGAGAATCCTTGTGCAACTAAACGTGCTTTGTGTCTCACAATTTCACCCTTTTCATTTCTTTTCCGCACAAAGACCCATTTATATCCCACTGGTTTTACACCTTCGGGTATACGAACTACTGGCCCAAATACTTCTCTCTTTGCAAGTGATTTCAATTCTGCATCAATTGCTTCTTTCCATTTTGGCCAATCATCTCTTTTCCTACATTCTTCAATGGACTTAGGCTCATGATCCTCTTTTTCATTCATAACATCAAGTGCTACATTATATGCAAAAACATCATCGACGTCGATTTCATTTCGGTTCCAAGTTATTCTAGACATGACATAATCTGTTGAGATCTCTTCATTTTCAGGTACCTGAGGTTCTTCTAGAACACTATCATTTGTCATGTCTATGGTCTCTTCTGGAGATCCTTCATTTATTGCTTCCTCAATCTGGCCATTACTTATCATTGCTCCTTTTCTTTTCCGAGGATTCTTATCTTTGGAACCTACTGGTCTACCACGCTTCAGGCGTGCCTTAGACTCATGAGATTGTCCTTCAGGGACATCAATCTTGATAGGAGCATTTACAGCTGGTATATGTGACTTAGCTACTCTATTTAGGTCAGTAAATGCGTCTGGCAATTGATTTGCTAAGCTTTGTAAATTAATTATCTTTTGGACTTCCAATTCACATTGTTTAGTGCGAGGATCAAGGTGGTTTAATGATGATTCATTCCAACTAATTTCATTTTCCAGCTGCTTGTTCTCTCCCCCTAATGCTGGGAAAACTAACTCGTTAAAGTGACAATCTGCAAAACGAGCAGTAAATAGATCACCTGTTAATGGCTCTAGGTATCTAATTATTGATGGGGATTCAAACCCGACATATATGCCCAGCCTCCTTTGAGGACCCATCTTAGAGCGTTGTGGTGGAGCAATTGGAACATACACAGCACATCCGAAAATTCTTAGATGGAAAATATTTGGTTCCTGACCACAAACCAATTGTGATGGGGAGAATTTATGTTTACTGGTTGGCCTGATGCGAATTAGTGCTGCAGCATGTAAAATAGCATGTCCCCAAGTAGAAATCGGTAGATCCGACTTCATAAGTAATGGTCTAGCAATCAACTGAAGACGTTTAATTAGTGATTCTGCAAGACCATTTTGTGTATGAACATGTGCTACAGGATGTTCAACATTTATTCCAATAGCCATACAATAATCATTAAAAGCCTTTGAAGTAAATTCACCAGCATTATCCAGACGTATATTCTTAATAGGAAAATCTGGAAATTGTGCTCGTAATCTTATCAATTGAGCAAGTAACCTCGCAAACGCCAGGTTGCGGGTTGATAGTAAGGACACATGTGACCATCTAGTCGATGCATCGATTAAAACCATAAAATATCTAAATGGTCCACATGGTGGATGTATTGGTCCACATATGTCTCCTTGTATACGTTCAAGGAAAGAAATAGATTCATAATTTATTTTCGCTGGTGATGGCCGAATGATCAACTTACCTTGGGAGCAAGCAGCACAAGAATAATCATTTTGAAGAATCTGCTGGCTCTTCAAAGAATGTCCATGTGAATTTTCAATTATTTTTCGCATCATTGATGAACCGGGATGGCCTAACCGGTCATGCCAAACTATAAAGCTATCTGTAAACTTCTGGTTTACAATAGCATATGTCTCAATAACATTAATCTTTGTGTAGTACAAGCCAGTGGAGAGTGCAGATAATCTCTCCAAAACCTGCTTAGTGCCTTGGGTTATACTCGTAATTTGAAGGAATTCATTATTTCCTTCACTTATTGTCTCAATATGGTATCCGTTTTGACGGATATCTTTAAAACTCAATAAATTTCTTTGAGACTTAGGGGAGTACAAAGCATCAATAATTTCGAATTTTGTTCCCATTGGCATCAATATAGTTGCTCTTCTGGAGCCTTCAATAATGTTTGCACTACCGGATATAGTATTCACACTTTTAGGTTACCAGACTGGCTCTACCGGACATATACGAGACCAGTGGCCTTTTCCTCCACAATGGTAGCGCATAATCTCACTTTTAGCCTTCTCATGCTTTTTACCACCAACCTCATTATCCCACTTCCGGTGAGAAAAAGAGTTTTTTGAAATGACCACCTCTACCTCTATAATAGCCACGACTTCTTCGGCGGCCACGACTTCCACCACGACCACGACCCCTGCTGCTGGCAGGGTCTCTATTGTTAATTCATATCCCATTGTGGGATGCAGCATTCACTTCAGGGAATGGAGTAGAGCCAGTTGGCCGTGATTCATGAATTTTCAATAAAAGCTCATCATTTTGTTCAGCCACTAGAAGGCAAGATATCAATTCAGAATATTTTTTAAAGCCCTTTTCACGATATTGTTTACTCAATAAGAGATTATCCTTGTGAAAAGTGGTATATGTCTTTTCCAACATATCCTCATCAGTTATTTTTTTTCTCCACATAATTTCAATTTAAAAGTGATTCTAAACATGACTGAGTTATATTCACTTATGATTTAAAATCTTGTAATCTTTNTTGTAATCTTAAATTAAGCCATTCATAACGAGCTTGAGGGAGGATAACATTTTTCTGGTGGTCGTACCTTTCCTTTAAATTATTCCAAAGCACCATTGGGTCTTTCACAGTTAAATATTCAGTCTTAAGGGCCTCATGAAGGTGATGGCGAAGGAATATCATAGCTTTAGCTTTGTCTTGACTGTTTTCTTGATTTCTTACTTTGATAGTTTTTCCAAGACCTTTTGCATCTAGATGAATTTCAGCATCTAATGCCCTTTTGTTGAGAATCGATTAATTCTGCTTAATAGCTTCAATTAAAGGATCGTGCTGATAACGTGTTATAGAAAATAAGATTTAATAGAGAGTATTTGTGGGAGAGAATAATAATAGATCTGTTTTCTTATTCAGTACCAATATATATATATATATACAAGCAGTGTTATAGAAAATAAGATTTAATAGAGAGTATTTGTGGGAGAGAATAATAATAGATCTGTTTTCTTATTCAGTACCAATATATATATATACAAGCATTAAGGGATTCCTATAGAATAAACCCTAGTATCCAGAACATTCTAGATCATACCTAAGGGGTATAATGGACATCCACAAAATAATAATAATAATATTTTATAACAAAATGATCTGATTATAACTCGGATAAGACTGTGGTTTTTCACTATGTTGGGTTTTTTTGATCCATTTTTGATTGAACTGAAGTGGATTTGACCAAAATGGCCCGAGCCTAGATTGAGATGTTCTCTAACTAGGAACTAACGATTTTATCTTGTTCCGAAACGACTGGAACTGTATTTGATTAAACCAAGGGGACGAAACGACGTCGTTTACATGTGTTACAAAGTCTACATTATACCAAACTACCCTTTACATGTGTTTTAGGTTCAAATGGGCTCGAAATGGCCCGAAATGGCGCGAAATGTGCCCATTTTTCACATATCTCTTCATTTCAACCTATAAATAAGCTAAACATCCTTAAAAGGAATAACTACAAGTGTTACAAAGTCTACATTATACCAAACTACCCTTTACATGTGTTTTAGGTTCAAATGGGCTCGAAATGGCTCGAAATGGCTCGAAATGTGCCCATTTTTCACATATCTCTTCATTTCAACCTATAAATAAGCTAAACATCCTTAAAAGGAATAACTACAAGTGTTACAAAGTCTACATTATACCAAACTACCCTTTACATGTGTTTTAGGTTCAAATGGGCTCGAAATGGCCCGAAATGGCTAAAAATGTGCCCATTTTTCACATATCTCTTCATTTCAACCTATAAATAAGCTAAACATCCTTAAAAGGAATAACTACAAGTGTTACAAAGTCTACATTATACCAAACTACCCTTTACATGTGTTTTAGGTTCAAATGGGCTCGAAATGGCCCGAAATGGCTAAAAATGTGCCCATTTTTCACATATCTCTTCATTTCAACCTATAAATTCTCTAAACATCCTTAAAAGGCATAATTACAAGTGTTAAAAACTTACTGCAATTTCCTTTGCTGTGTGGTTCGCAGGCACCTTTCCTTTTCCCGGGACATCCTTGAAATGCGTACGGAGGAGCAGATCAACTGGGGATGGGAGCTTTCCTTCATTCTCCTTCGCCTGTAAATGATAATGAAAACCAAATAGTATAAAATTAAAGATAGAAGATAGATTATCAAATGGTAGAAAATGTAAATGACACATAGAAGAAATAACCATCTTCTTAGCATGCTGCACTGCTGAAGAAGACCCTTGATAGTGGGTAGGTTCAATGGCATTTTCCATTGAACCACCCCTTCTGTTCTTCTTGTTTTGTGCCGATCTTTTCTTGAACGTTTCATCACCCGATATCACATCTTGCGCCTTTTCTGTAGTTCTTAAAAGCACCCACTTTGGTAATGTTTTACCAGCATTGTGCGTGAGTTTGTAGAACATGTCACGCAATCGATTTCCAACCCTAGATTGGAATTCATGTCTAACTTGAGGTTCAAACTCAAGAAATACTCAGATATGGATCCCTAAACTAAGGGGAAAACCGCCCTCGTTCTTGAAATCTCTTGCTCTAGATAGCAAGAAATTAAAAAAAATGTCTGCATAGAGAATCTGAAACCATTAAAGGCCTTTTAGAGGGATTCTAATAGTGAATTACCAAATGTAGAATAGATAAAACTAAGGGGTGGTGAAATGTAGCTTAATTATGCTGAATTTATAGTCTTGTGTATTTCTTATAATCCCCTTTATAATTATTGGTTTGTTGAATGTTTTAGTACCTTTCAGTTAGATGTTGTATGTATAGTACTTGATTCTTAACAAAGTTGGTTTATTTGCCAATAATAAGAAAGATGATATATATATAATGAAGAAGTCATATTTATATTTTGCCCTTTAGACTAAAATATTATGCGTGACTGGTGAAGTTTTCACTATGAAAAGAAGGGAAGTAGTTGGATGTATTGTAGGAAGGTCAGATCTTCTATGAACCCTGCTTTAAGGAGGAGTTGAGGAATTCTTTAATATTGCTTTTAAGAAATACAGAGAAAAGGCGCAAGATGTGATATCGGGTGATGAAACGTTCAAGAAAAGATCGGCACAAAACAAGAAGAACAGAGAAGGGGTGGTCAATGGAAATGCCATTGAACCTACCCACTATCAAGGGTCTTCTTAGCGTGGGCAGCATGCTAAGAAGATGGTTATTTCTCTATGTGTCATTTACATTTCTACACATTTGATAATCTATCTTCTATCTTTAATTTTATACTATTTGGTTTTCATTATCATTACAGGCGAAGGGGAATGAAGGAAGCTCCCATCCCCAGTTGATCTGCTCCTCCGTACGCATTTCAAGGATGTCCCGGGAAAAGGAAAGGTGCCTGCGAACCACACAGCAAAGCCAAATTGCAGTAAGTTTTTAACACTTGTAATTATGCCTTTTAAGGATGTTAGAGAATTTATAGGTTGAAATGAAGAGATATGTGAAAAATGGCACATTTTTAGCCATTTCGGGCCATTCGAGCCCATTTGAACCTAAAACAAATGTAAAGGGTAGTTTGGTAAATGTAGACTTTGTAACACTGTAGTTATTTCTTTTAAGGATGTTTAGAGAATTATAGGTTGAAATGAGATGAATGTGAAAATGGGCACATTTCGCGCCATTCGGGCCATTTCGAGCCCATTTGAACCTAAAACACATAGTAAAGGTGTAGTTTGGTAATGTGACTTTGTAACACTTGTAGTTATTCCTTTTAAGGTGTTTAGAGATTATAGGTTGAAATGAAGAGATATGTGAAAAATGGGCAATTTCGCGCCATTTCGGGCCATTTCGAGCCCATTTGAACCTAAAACACATGTAAAGGGGTTTGGTATAATGTAGACTTTGTAACACTTGTAGTTATTCCTTTAAGGTGTTTAGAGAATTATAGGTTGAAATGAAGAGATATGTGAAAAATGGGCACATTTCGCGCCATTCGGGCCATTTCGAGCCCATTTGAACCTAAAACACATGTAAGGGTAGTTTGGTATAATGTAGACTTTGTAACACTTGTAGTTATTCCTTTTAGGATGTTTAGAGAATTTATAGGTGTGAAATGAAGAGATATGTGAAAAATGGGCACATTTCGCGCCATTTCAGGCCATTTCGAGCCCATTTGAACCTAAAAACAAATGAAGGGTAGTTTGGTATAAGTAGATTGTAACACTGTAGTTATTCCTTTTTAGATGTTTAGAGAATTATAGGTTGAAATGAAGAGATATGTGAAAAAATGGGCACATTTTTAGCCATTTCGGGCCATTTCGAGCCCATTTGAACCTAAAAACATGTAAAGGGTAGTTTGGTATAATGTAGACTTGTTGTAACACTTGTAGTTATGCCTTTTAAGGATGTTTAGAGAATTTATAGGTTGAAAGAAGAGATGTGAAAAATGGGCACATTTCGCGCCATTTCGGCCATTTCGAGCCCATTGAACCTAAAACACATTAAAGGGTAGTTTGGTATAGATGGACTTTGTAACACATGTAAACGACGTCGTTTCGTCCCTTGGTTTAATCAAATACAGTCCAGTCGTTTCGGAACAAGATAAATAGTAGTTCTAGTTAGAGAACATCTCAATCTAGGCTCGGGCCATTTTGGTCAAATCCCTTAAGTTCAATCAAAAATGGATCAAAAAAACCCAACATAGTGAAAACCACAGTCTTATCCGAGTATATATCAGATCATTTTGTTATAAAATATTTATTTTATATTTGTGGATGTCCATTATACCCCTTAGGTATGATCTAGAATTTCTGGATACTAGGGTTTATTCTATAGGAATCCCTTAATGTTGTATTATATATATTGGTACTGAATAAGAAAACAGATCTTATTATTCTCTCCCACAAATACTCTCTATTAAATCTTATTTTCTATAAGAATGCTTGTTATATATATATATTGGTACTGAATAAGAAAACAGATCTATTATTATCTCTCCCACAATAATCTCTATTAAATCTTATTTTCTATAACACGTTATCAGCACGATCCTTTAATTGAAGCTATTAAGCAGAATTAATCGATTCTCAACAAGGGCATTAGATGCTGAAATTCATCTAGATGCAAAGGTTTGAAAAACTATCAAAGTAAGAAATCAAGAAAACAGTCAAGACAAAGT
>PYUH01000120.1:7576994-7593891 GCA_016808085.1 Suaeda aralocaspica | reverse complement strand
ACAACTTTATGCCGCTTTTATCATAAATTTTCTTACTAAACTATTGGATTCCAATTAATGTAGTGTATGGAATGAAAATTATAATAAAAGACTAAATGGGAAACATTTCACCTTAACTCATTTATAGTGGACTAAATTAAATCATTAACCTACTAATCTAAGTTTATTGGAGATACCTTCTCAATATATTATTGCCATAACAAAAGATAAAGTTTACTAAGATAGAATAAGATAGAATAAGATAAAAGATAAAGTCATTCAATATCAATAATATTCCTCTTTCTCAATAGTTTCAACAAAGCTCATTGCTTAAAAAAACAAACCATAATTCAAACTGTTTGATATATGGTAAAATTGAAGTACAAGTATAATGAAGTAAAATGTTGAAATCTATTAATAATAACATGACACACAAGAGTTACATACTCAAATTGTAAAGCACATGGATCCTATAACTTGATATGGATAATATATTAATATTCTATCTGTAGTTGCTAGCTTGATATGGATCCTATAACTTTCAAGGCTTTATTGACCTAAATGAGCAGTTAATTGAGTACCATTGAACTATTAAACACTGAATTTTATCATTTGTGAAAATTTATTAGTAACAGTGGGAGTTATAACATGAGGGAATGATTACTCTGATGTGTTGTATGTGTCGATGCCCCATTTCAAAATAAATATTGAATTTGATTATTGATAGGTGTGGGAGCTCCATTAAGTTATACTTAGTAGCTATACCAAACAACCTCTTGTCTCTTGTGCAGTTATTTTCAGATGTTTAATATAACAGTGACAATAATAAATGATGATAACGGTGTGGTGTAGTCAGAATGGAATCCGAAATGTGAATCAGTTAGGGCACTAAAGCCACTAATCAATATGATAGACCTAATCATAAAAACTAACCAAGTACACAGCTCGCATAAATGACATAATAAAGAGAGTTACAAGTTAATCAACATTCACAACATTAACAAAAGATCAGATTTTAGGGCTTAATGATGAAACTTTTTAAAGTAATGTTATAATCGTATTAAAATGTTCATGATTTTATAGTTTAACAAGTGTGGGTATGTATTTTAGAAGATATTGTGGGTAGTTAGACAAAAAGTAAGACATTGTGGGTAGTTAGATAAAAACAACAAATATATACATAAATGAATACAAGGGATGATTCCACTCTAAAGGGACGTATAACTAAAAAATAAGAGAAGGGTTGGCAATTAGCCATTGATATCGCATAATGATACTCGAAAAAAACCACAAATCCGAAAAGAAATAAAAAAAAAAAATTAAAACACAAATCAGATTAATTAACATGATAACATATTAACATCAATCATTAGTCAATTAGTCAATATAAGTAAAAAAAATCTGATTGAAATCAATATAAATGATAATATGAAATTGAAATAAAAAATGATAATATGAAATTGAAAAAAAAAATGATAATATGAAATTGAAATCAGTCATTAGCCAATATAAATGATAATATAAGTTTTAAATTAAAATCAGATTTTAATTTAACTAAATTAAAAAAGGAAAAAAAATCAGATTTTCAGATCTCATACCTAGCCCCTAGGAGGACGACCGTCGACCAAACCGTCGGGCGTATAAACGAAGAAGGCGGCGACGAGGACTGACGTCGACGAAGAAGGCGACTGACGAAGGTTGAACAACTGAATAAGGCGGTGACGAAATTAAAAAATTAAGTATATTTACTAAAACGAAACCCTAAAACGATTGCAATTAGTTTCGAGAATTACCCTAAGACCGCCGGAAAAGAAGACGCCGGAAATTTTGCCCTAAGACCGCCGGAAGAACAATAGTAAAAGGATTGAGAAGACCGCCGGAAAAAAAAAAGCACGATGGAAAAATAAAAAAAAAACGACAACAAGGAGACCGCCGGGAGAAGGGGGAAGGCCGCCGGAAAAGAAGGAGATGAAGAAAGGAGTGTGTGTTTAATTTGTTAGGGAGAAGGACGGTATAAGGAGAAGAAGGAGTGTGATTTTTGTAGTTTAATTTTTGTTGAAGTAAAAAAAGGTGTTTTGTTCTGTAATTTATTCGACGGGATTTGCGACGGATTTTGCGACGGAAATATTTCCGTCGCAAACAACAAAATTCCGTCGCAAAAAACGGACTACCCTTTGATTTGTTTTTGTCACTTTTTTGCGACGGAAATATCCGTCGCAAAAACTAGGAATTCCCTCGCAAAATTTGCGACGGAGTTATTTCCGTCGCAAATACTTGGAATTCCGTCGCAAAATTTGCGAGGGAAATAATTCCGTCGCAAAACTAAGTATTTGCGACGGAATAAAATTCCGTCGCAAAAATCCGTCGCTATTTGGTCGTTTTCTTGTAGTGGACCGAGACTAACCTGAATTGAAATGTCCCGAACCCAATTGATTTCAACCCAATACTGTACCACCAACCCGAATTGACGCTCTTATTTTGGCAATGAGTAACAAAAAAAGGTGGAAGATGAAAAGAGTACACTGCACAGTACTCTAATTTTTAGTTTAAGTTTATGGGAAATGACTACTAAATTTTTTATATGAAAAACCCTACGTATTTGTTTGAGAAATGACTACCAAATTTTTTATATATCAGATCTCTAATTATATTAATGACGGAGCTCACTTAGTAATATCAATATCTTTTTCAAATATTACAGATAATTAAAAGACGTTTCATGATTTCTTATATTTTAAAAAATTATTTCTAATAATAACCTATATTTGCATCAAAGTTATGGAATTATTATGAAAAAACTTTGTTTTCTATTATTTATTTTTCTAACTATAATAAGGTTTCTAATTATCCACATAATCAATTTGATTATAACACGGAGTACATGAACCATAATTATTTGTTTGGTCAATAAAATACGGTAACTATTTCTCGAACAACTGACTTTAGGCCCTGAACTCTTCTTTTTATTTTAACATTTTTTTTTCAAGCAAATATAAGTTTAGTAAGTTCAAGTCAATAAAAAAAATTTAGCTCAGTAAAAACAAATTTAATTTATTTCAATAAAAATAAGTTATTTTCATCAAAATTAAGTTGAAGCGAACATAGCCTTAATTTGTACACCTCCCAAATCTATATCATAGCAAGGGAAACTCTTTTCCAAATTCATGGGGCCTGTAAAGGAACCTTGCACTATGAAACTTTGAGCAACTTTGTTAATTAATAAGGCATACTATTTTTAAGGTATGTTTACTTCAGCTGAAAATAGCTGAACTGAACTCAATTGAACTGAGTTGAACTGAATTGAACTGAGCTGAGCTGAACTGAACTGAAAGTTTTTTATGAAAGATTAATGAATAACAAAATAGGAGAACAGCTGAGCAGAACTGAACTAAAATGAACTGAGCTGAACTAATTCCCTCGCAAATAGTCCATCGGAAAATAGGAATTTTGCGACGGAAATATTTCCAACTAAATTTCCTATAGAATTTCAGCTATTTTTTTTTAAGAAAAGGTTAAAGTAATTTTCGACGAAATTTCTGTTGCTAATTAACCACCGCCAATAATAATAATAATAATAATAATGATAAT
Organism: Suaeda aralocaspica; assembly: GCA_016808085.1. Lineage (NCBI taxonomy): Eukaryota > Viridiplantae > Streptophyta > Magnoliopsida > Caryophyllales > Amaranthaceae > Suaeda > Suaeda aralocaspica. The sequence goes on along the minus strand of PYUH01000120.1, from coordinate 7,590,324 downwards.
AATGATAATAAAAAGCGGTGGTAAGGCAGCAAAAGCCACCCCACCACTAGTACACACCACAATCCATTGAACCTAGATCCACCCACCCAAAATCGTCCCACACCCACACCCACACCCACACCCTTAAACCCACAGACCCATACCCAAACCTACAACCCTAAACCCAAACCCATACCTACCGACCCAAAAACCCACAACTAAAACACCCCTCCAAACCATTTGTAATACCCCACGTTTTCACGGATTTTAAGAAGGTATTTTTGTATTTTATTCGTATAATTTTATTATTTTTATTGAAAAATTATGTTTAATAGGAATATTAAATGAAAAGAAATTAATAATAATAATAAAATAAATAATAATAAATAAGTTTTAATTAGAAATAATTTTTTGTGTTCATAAATAATATTCTATGTTTTTAAAATATTTTAAAAGGCTTCTAAAAACAGAATTTTCAAGAGTCTAATTTATTTTGAGGCAAGGGCCTAAGGGTAATTTCCACTTGTTAGGATAAGTATGAGCTTTTCCAAATCCTACTTTGGGGCCTATAAATACCCCTTAAAACCCAATTTTTCAGATTTCATGCTCATAAGTTGTCGTTAGGATTCCAAAAATTTAGAGAGAAAACGAGAGCAAAAAAGTGTTTTTCAAAAAAAAAAACTTTGGGTTCGATTTCGAAAAAAGAAAGAAAAAAAAGAGTTGAGCATTTTTTGGGATTCGTGCCCGGCCAGACCACCACCGGCCACCACTCCTCCCCTTGTTTTGGTATTTTTCGGAACTTTTAAAAAAAAATTTCTCCTTCCTTCGTTTTGATTCAATCTTGCAAATTTATGTTCATATTTATGTTTAATCATGCTTTTATAAGTTTCAATCATGTTTTAAGGCATGAATTAATTTGTTGTTCATGAAATTTTAGATTAGGGTTTATAAACTATGAAAGTTATGATTTTTATGAGTTTTTATGACCTAAACTTCAATGTTATGATCATGAATTATTGTTGTATGAATTTATGATGATTTTATGGAGTTTAGATTGATTTTTAAAGGCTTTGAATATAAAATAAATTGTTGTCCAAATTTTATAATCAGGAAATTCAATAGATTAAATATTATGATCATGTTTCGCTTATGAAGAGTTATTTTAAAGCATAGATTGGTTTCATAATTATGTTAGTTGATTGTAGAAGAGTTTTGCCATGAATTTATGATGTTTTTATGAGTTTTCATGACTTTAAAGTTAAATCTGAAATTTTTATAATAACAAGTTAAAGTAAGTTTTAAGTGTTCATATTATGCTAGTATGATCACATATGAATTCTATGATGTTATATATAATTTTTAGTATGTTTTATGAAGTTTAAAAGTGGTTTTAAGCATGTTTAACATGTTGTCCAGAATTTATAAAGTGAATAATTAGGCTTTTAAAGTATGTAAGAAGCATGAATTGATCATATAAATTAAGTAATACATTGTATGATTGATTTATGTTGCTTTTGAAGTTTTTCAAGGAGTTTTGATAATTTTATATTGCTTTCCACTTTTCTAAAGTGGCATAAAATTTATATTAAGGTTTTCATAAAGTATAAATAAGTCCCGGAAACCAAGTAATCATACAATAGAAAAGTAAAGTGTAGTATGGAATTGAATAGAGACCATATAAGGAATGTATTGGACAAATTTCCAATATAGAAGTTAGTTTATAGTTGTTGTAGAACTTAGTCAACAAGGTTTTAATTTAGTTTCGGTTTTCCTTTATGTAGGAGATTTTGAGCTAGTCCACTTTTAGAAGTTGTGGGGGAGCACCATCACTTTACAAGGTACGTAAGTACTAAAGACAAACACAAGAACTAGAATTCATGATTGGATGATCCTTGACTATATGAAATATTGTGGTGCTTGTTTGAATCATGAATTTATGTGCATGGCAAGTTTATTATAAGCATGATTTTTATAGTATGATTGACATTCCATGTTAAATAGTAATATAAATTTTTATAAGATTGAATTGGAATGTTATGATCAGTTTAATTTGGCCAATAGTTATGAATCAAGAAAGGAAGTTATTCATAGGTTGGTTAGTTACTTAATCAACAAGAAAGGTAGTTGTGGATTTTTATTCACATGATTAAAAGGAAGTTATGACCAATTATTTTATACAGGTTGTCACTCAAAGTTTAACGTGTGGTCAAGGAGGAAATAAATATTTAGCCAGTCACAGTTAATGTGTGGTAAAAGAAGTTCAGTTTAATTAAAGGACACACATAAGATTAATCTTGAATCACCTTAAATTGAAGATAATTAATATGGGTTGCTTGATTTGATGCATGTCTTTATGTGATGATTGTATGTGAGTCATAACATTGTTAAACCGGTTAATCACGTAAAATGTAAGAGGAGTTGCATCAAAACTCTTGGAATGTATATACCTTGAGTATGGACAATGAGGGGAGTCGTATGGAACAGTGATCTATGGCTTCTAATTGAAGTACAAGACGTTGTACTCTTTTATATTTTTAATGTGCTGGATATCCGTCACTTTATGTGTTATAGTAATACCTTCTTGGAGTTGCTTCCAAGTTGGTGCCCAATAGGGCGATGATGTTTAAGGAGGAAACCCGTTCGATGCAGGATCCATAAATTTAAATATAACAATTAATTTTGTTGAGTTCATGTACAGGTAAAAGGTTGTCAAAGGTAAGTTGAGTGCATATTTTATTTCTTATTGTTTGTTGCATAGTCTTTAGTAGTTATGTACTCAGCTTTGCTGTTCGTTTGTTTTGTGTGCATGGCTTTGTCTTGGACTTGGCCCTACAATGACCCACTTGTGGTGAGTAGTTGTCTAGTAAAAGAAAAGCTGTAGGTACAAGTGGGCATATGTCATTTCATGATGGGATGGAGTGAGAGTGCTTGCTGTGTTTTGTAGCTTTACTTTATTCTAATGCTTATGAATGTCTAACATTTATTTGGATGTTGTTTTATTTCCTAAAGACTTTAGTTTTGGTTTTTAAGGGCCATTAATATGGTTCCGAAGTGTGAAAGTTTCAAGTTGATTTTTATTTTGGGATTGTTTTGAAGTTTAGTTTTAAATTGGTTTTGATTTTAAGACTTCCGCTGTAGTACTTTGATAAATGTCTTAGCCGTTATCACGGTGGCAATAATACTTTGGTTTTTTCATATTTAGAAGTTTTAATAAATATAATCTTTAATAAATATAATATGTTTTCCAGAAACATAAGAAGTAAGAAGTTGGGTAATTCCAGGGTGTTACACTATTAATCCAATAACCAACACCCACAGCCACCCTACTGAACCACCGACCACCCACAACCACCAAACCACTTACCCATCACCTAAAGTCACGTACCCCTTAGACACTAAAAACCACTGCCTCGAATAAACCCCCAAAAGTAGATCTAACAACAACAACAAAAAACAAAGAAAAATCTAATCCAACAAAAAATTCACCATAAAAAAAAAAGAAATCGAAACCAAAAACTGTAAAACCCGAAACCAAAACTAAAAATCCAGAAGTCGAAAAAACAGATGAAACCAACAAGGAAAACGACATACCTTACAGAACAACACCACCATCAAAGTTTTTTAGGGTTGAGTTTGACCATCAAACCCATCTAGAAGAAGAAGAAGAAGAAGAAGAAGAAGAAGAAGAAGAAGAAGAAGAAGAAGAAGAAGAAGAAGAAGAAGAAGAAGAAGAAGAAGAGAGGAGGAGGAGGAGGAGGAGAGGTGAGAATTGTATTTTATACTAGGGTTTAATAAAAATGACTCTTTCCAATTTGCGACGAAATTTTCTGTCACAAATTTTCGACGGATTAAAATTCCATCGCAATTTTGGGATGGACTAAAAATCCATCGCAAATTTGCGACGGAAAATTCCATCGCAAATCACTTCTACCAGAAAACTTGAAACTCACTCAATATTTTTCAACATTCTGTCGCAAATTTTCAACGGATTTTTAATCCATTCGAAATTTGCGATATTTCCAACGGATTTATTGTCCGTCGCAACCATTCGATCGCAAATCAGCCTTTTTCTTTTACTGTTCCCTCGCAAATTCTGTCACAAATTTTGGTCAACTACAAAGTCAAATATTTCTCATAATTTCGTGCAAAATGTATATATTTTGAAAATTTGTGATGGAATTTAAGGTTGGTCTCAAATTTACGATTTTCTTGTAATGAGTGCAACTTATTTTAATAGTTCCACTGAAAAACTATATCAATTGAGTTTTGGAAAATAAATTTTACCAAACACAAGTTTACATAACATTAGTTTTAGTTGAATGAATTGTTAAAAATTTAATTAATATTAATATATAGTTCAAATAAAATAAGCTAAATAACATTACGAGGATTGGGAACATATAGGGACTTGGATATAGTCAATATGATCTTTTTGGTACTTCCTACGTTCCTAATTGTTTGATACGCTTTGACTTGCACATATATCAATACATTTGTTTGAACTTAAATATCTTTTGTTGTGTATATATATAAATTATAGTAATTGAATATTAATATTGTACTCATTATGACGAATCAAACAAGACCCCATATGAGTAGCTATATTACGTTTTATATATTGAAAGTAATTTAAGAGATTCTCTCATCTTAATGAATAGTATAGGATTCTAAACATATCAAATATTCAGGAATGGAGGGAGTACGAGTTGGATACATATTAAATTTTGTGCTAAATTTGATGAGAATATGTTAGATACTTGTTTATTTGCCAAATAGTTTTCTAATTTATTTGGTTTCTAGTTTTCGTGTACATAAATAAAAGATGCAAAAGTTATACAGGCAACCAAACAAATATATAGATACAACAGATTAGGTGCATGAAAAAACAATTCACTAAATGATCAAAATTCCTCAAAACTAAATAATTTAAACACCAACAACAAAAGATCCTATTTAATTAAACATACAACAAATATGTCTTCATAATGCATAGCAACGAGTCCATGACTCAAATACAAATACTCATGGGCCGAGGCTAATATGGGGCATGTTGATCTTAGGCTAATAGCTTGTATTTGAGTTAATGTAGGCTTGCTCCATATTCGCCCCGCCTCTTGGGTTGATTTTAGATTAGTACAACTAAAACTATGTTTGGTAATATTGATTGAAGTGGAGATGAAAGTGATTTGCTAGAGCTGCGCTAAACTAATAAGGTATAGTTTATTATCTTAGAACTAGTGTTAATATATACGAAGTTACTTCTCACAATTCAATTTCAGGCAATTTTTTTGCTAAAATTAATTTATTTAACTTCATATCCCCAACACTTCTAATCATTTATGGTGTCTTAAACCATTTAACTTATCATCTGAAATGACTAAACAATTAAATTGTGTTGCCAAGCATAGCTTAACGTACTTAGACCGTTTAGTTTAGCCTAGACTCAATTACTCAAGTACCCATATTAGCCCCATTTGTTGATCTTAGGTTGTTCAACTTGCATAATGCAATTAATCACGTTCTTATAAATTAAAAACATAAATATCATTTTATTAACAGTCTTATGTACTTTGGCTTATTTCAATTATTTGGGAGCCAAAAGTGCATCAAGCTAGATCGTTAGCACCTTTAGTCTTCATCCTCGTCTAGTGATTAGTGATCTTAGGCCCCATCACCTTACAAATCTAGATAGACTCTAACCTCCACCTTAATGGAGTAGTTTTTGTTGATTAGACTATTGTTTCTGATTCGCATATATTGAATGAGCACAAAATTATAACCAATGATGAGGGAAAAGCAGCATTATTATTGGTAGCACATGCATTTTTATATTTTTGAAAAGAAAAAAAAATAATTCATTAATAAAAGAGTCGTACGATATCTAAATTAGCGATTGATATTAGCAAATACAAAACAATCTTAATCGAATAATATTCAAATTGAACAAAACTATGATCGTTATATATAAGATCTGACAATGATAAATATCTGGCCTCTTCCACATCGTTGTCCTATATGCAGCCTTCAACGAGGGGTACTTTCGATTGGCTGTAGTTTTGAAATTGAGCAAAACTTGTCCCGAATAATTGTAGATGTTGAATCGATAACCGTTGCAACCCCGTACACATCTTCATTAACAAATTAAATCTTCTAATAAAAATAAAACCTTATCCCCAAACTCTCAGAGAGATAGAACCCAAACTATGGGTAGATTAAACCCAATATATGGGTAGTAAAACTCCCTACTAGAGACAGAGTAAAGATTTATTATTGATATAAACAAAAATTATTGCAAAAAGGAAAAGGAGGGACTTACTACCATCGACCGAAAAGACTGGTGGTAGCCCCTAAATCTAAAAAGGATATTTAGAGAACGGGGGAGAAAGAATAAAGGAGAGAGGAGAGGGCGGCAAACTTCAAGTTTACAAGATTTTTTGAATTAGTAAGGGAAATCAAACACTAATGATATTGGTAGCACACTAGCACATGCATTAGTAATTTAGTACCTAATTTTAAATGAATTCTTGTCAGTGATTTGAGATACCGCCATCAAAGTTTTATTAACCAAACATATGATTATAATTTAACTATTTTAATCACATTAATTATGGAAAAATTAAAAAAAAACATTATCATTTATATAAGAAAATGATAGTAAACAAATTTTTTTTATATATTTTCTTAATAATTTCATAACATGGTTGTAAAATAGGTAATAATTAAAAATAATTTTAAAAAGTATAAAAAAAAATCATGATAGCAATATTTTAATTATCTATAATGATTGCAAAAGAAATTAATATTACTAAATGAGCTCAATCATTAATATAATTAGACTTTTGACATATAAAAATTTTAGTAGTTGTTTTTCAAACAGGCGCTCAGCTTGCGCCTTACCTCCATCTAGTCAAGACTTGTTCAATTTCCTTGGTATAAAGGCTCGAGAGTTTTGAGGCAGCCTCAAGCTAAGGGATATTTCTTCCTTTATTTTGGAGGACTTGGGGGGGGAAATTTTTTGGTCTAGGAGTGTTCTGATGGTGGAGTCACAATCTTAATTCGAATTAAATAAAGTCTAGTAGTTGTAGTGTTTCAAGTTTGTCGTTTCGTTTGCTTTGCTCTTTTCTTGTTCGCTTGTTTGAGCTTTGTCTCTCGTTATGTTGATCCGGATTAAAATTGAAGTTATAGAATCAATTACTATTAACTATCATATATTAAAATGCAAGACAAGTTACTACAATCCACCACATTGCACCAATATATAAAAACTTTCAAACTTCAAAATGATTCCTCAATGAATAGTTGTTTATGTGATATATAAAAACACATATGTCGTATGATCATTTTGTATCTATTTTGTTCTATTCTCTTTCATCAATATCACAATTGAACTTTTATTCAAATTCATTAATTCTTTTGAATACATTTTCCTTGCATAAAATACACATATAAATATTCTATCTATTTAACAAAGATATTAAAGTCGTTGCTCGCATTTCAAAATAATAATTCATGCATTACTCGAGTTAAAATAATACATGTAAATGAAATAAACTTGACAAATCATTATGTGTAAAGTCAATTTATCATCAATATATAATTGTTTGAAACCTTTTGTCACAGATATAAAAATATTTCATAGTTATCTCCTCTAATTCTCTCACAATAATATATATACTTTTTCTATTCACTTAGATTAAAATTTCATCTTTGTAATAAATTTTGAATTTAGTTTTATAAAAATTAAGATCTAAAAGCTATTAAAACAAATTAAAAAAAAAAAACCTTAAAATAAAATTTTATCAAACAGTTCAGAGCAATGGCCAAGGCTAAGCGAACTTATTTTGATTAAATATATTCCTAGATATTTTATGTTTTGATAAAATTGTGGACATGTGGATGGAAATATATACAACAACAACATAACCTAAAGACTTCATCAACAGTAAACAAATAAACCAATATAATTGTAGGTGGTAATATCACGTACATCTAGCTAGCTTTTTTATAGCATTAAATCGATTAATTTGGAAGAACACAAAGGGCCTGTTTACTTCAGTTCAGTTCAGTTCAATTCAGCTCAACTCTTCTCTTATTTTGCTATTCATTAATCCTTCAAAAAAAAAAAACTTTCAGTTCAGCTCAGTTCAGCTAAAGTAAACAGGCCCTAAGTAAAAAAATATAAAATTGAAAAGATATACGTATATACTCTCTCTGTTTTTTTAGTTGTAATAAAATTTTTTGCACACTTTTTTACGAAAGTTATTTGAGAGTCTAAAAGACTATATTAGATAACATAATTTTAACACAAATAAAAGGAAGATTAAAACTTATATATCGGTGTGAAAGTTTTTTTTTATAAATATGTTCATTTATCCCTTCATATTGCCCCCTTAAAATACTTGTAAAAAAAAAATTGTTGCCAGTACAAAAATGGAGGTCCTACCTCATAATGGGTGATATCTATTTGATGAAAGAAATGAATGGAAAAAAGATGCATGCATGCATGCATACATAACGCATGCATGTGCTGTGAATTTGACCACTAGTACTGTGTCTTGTAATACTCTGGCAAGCAAGCCATATGAATGTGAGTGTGTAATCAAAACACATAGCTTGAATTTGATATGAGATTATTATTGTTGCTCAAATTTTTAGCCATTCAATCGCTAACAATAAGTTGCCTCGGATGCTTTAAGTACGTTATGCGATTTGATGTAAATTTAGTAGAAGAAATATATGTCTTTTTGATGTTTTATCTTTATATTTTGTTTCTTTATTTTTGGGAACAAATTGATTGATCTATGGATTTTTTTTTCCACCGACGACATATCTTATTCTCTTAGCTTCTTTATTGTCTAAGCAAGTGGAAAATTTAGAATTATATTGAGTGTTATCTTTGAGATATTTCTTGTATTTTACCTTTGGAAACCAAAAAAAAAAAAAAATCAAAAAGATTGGTATACTGTACAATAAACTTAATGGATTATAATTAACTCTTAAAACTTGACATATACCTTTGGACTAAATATGCACATTGTACGTACGTAATTGATACACGAGCTTATAAAATGTAAACTTGTACATACTCCTTTTTCATCGACAACTCCGGCGTTGTTGCGTGGTTCCCACCCTAAGCCACAAAAGATTTATGCGCATATATTTTGTATTGAATGTTCATGTGTATAATGCTTATGTGCGTAGTATATATGTAATATCGTGACAATGATTTGTTATATATACCGTCTTTTGTTTGTCGCTAATCTGTCATATAATTGGCAACTCCCCACATTTAATTAGTTCATCGATGAATTTCCTTACTTTGGCACATAGTTTGCTATGATGAAGGACTCACGAGAGCTTTATTATTTTCCTAACATTCAGTTTATACGTACTTCTAAGAGGTTATACCTTTCTTAGCACAAGTATATATACTCAATAACTAATTCATTAGTTTCTCACTTGCACATATCTTTCTCTTATGTACTGATGGTGATGACTTACTTGCACATCTGTCTTTTTACAACTTTCTCTCGATCTCTTACCTATCATGCTTCGATACTAATATACATATAATGGTTTTCCTCGCATGGATTGAGGGGGGGCGGGTGTAATGGTATAATATGTTGTACGTTATTATTGTAATTGTATACTTACGTAGGTTGTAATACTCAATATATATATATATATATAAATTTAACCTTAGGGCTCCTATATTTGGTGAGTTAGTTTTTCATAGACTTATTCTTTCTTTCATTGTACAATATTTTACCAAACACAAATTGCACGTAATTTTCTTACTTTATCATTTGATATTACTACGGAGTTTCAAATTGTCATGGCTCCCATATTTGGTGAGTTACACATTATCTTCACAATGTTATTCTTTCTTTCATTGTAAGATATTTTACCTGACATCCATTCCACGCAATTTTCTTATTTTATCCTTTGGTATTACTACGGAGTTTCAAACTCCTTAATACTACGTATGAAGCATGTCATGTACCAGTGATGGCACCGACAAGAGAATGAATTAATTAATCAGCTTTTAAGTTTTAACAGTGCTATCATAAAACATAGAATCTATTCCCTCCGTATCAGTTTATTCTTTACGCTTTAATTATGAATATTATTTACTGATCATGCTTTGACCATTATTTACAAAAAAATATTTATATGAAGTCATCTTGTTTGATTCGTTTCGATTTATTCTATTAAAATATCAATTTTAAATAACTTTTATAAATACAAAATTAAAGATATATGTTACAAAATTTATATTGACAAACATATAAAAATAAAACATAAAGACTATATTAAAATGGATGGAGTATAATTTTTGTTGTATGAAGGTATCGACATATGAATGAAACTAATTTTTGAATGTGAAAGGCATATTGTTAGTTAACCCAATTTATTTACCTGAAAAAAGAATAGTTAAAGTGATATCACCTTTTTTTCCCAACAAATGACTATTCGAATAATTTGTCGTTGCAATAAATTTTGCCTCCAAGTAAATTAATCAATAACTTCCAAATCGAATTCACTTTAAAACTAGCTTCCAAATAAAATTTGTCATTTTCTTGCTACAAACTGTGTGAATAATATGAAACCAACGCTCTTCCTTTGCAAAGTTTTGTAAAATCACCCTATGATGCCACCTCATCATCACTCAATATATGAAACTTGACCAAAAAATTTAACTCCTAAACTCTACCGATAAAAATTTCGTTTTCAATGCGCAACCATAGATAATGTAAATAAACAATAGATTGGACATGTCTAAAATTAGTTGAGAACTCTCAAATATAGATAGGAGGTGTTCAATTTTCATTGTCCAATACTATTGTATATATTTATTCGTTGTTTGGGAATGCCTGATTTTTCAAAAAAAAATTAAATCATATTTTAGCTTTTTATTCATTTCTATGTCAGATATATGAATACTATATTTAATTTCAAATGAATTCTATAATTTCATATTTACATTTAACCAAAAATGCGAAACACTTTTTATTTGGAGGGTGTCTAATTATATTTGGACACTCCCTAAAATGTTGTTTTTGTATTACACCGTCGTTGCGCGTCGGTATTCACAGAATCATTGCTCTAACAAAGCATCATATTTCACATATTTGATGTACTCGATCCCCCGGTTCCATAGAGTTCATGTCATACACTACTTAGGGCAAAAATATAGAAACTAATAAAATGAAGGGAGTGAGGCTATATAGCAAATTTAGATCGAAAAGAGAAACAAATAAATTACATTAAACAATTGCACATGGGTGTTGCAATTGGTATAAACGGGCACCATTTAATGGACTATCACAAATCAAAAATTAATATAAGATTTTCTAAAATGGATATAGTAGAAGTAACATGAACTTAATGGAACGTTCATATGTTGAAAGTGGCATGAATTTCATGGATCTAAGAGAGTACTAAATTCAATCAATTGACTACATATGCTCTGATGCATGTAGCAACATTATATGTTGTATTACTATTGTTGAAGCGCGCTAAAATGATAGTAGGTGGTTGATGAAATTTAATTCAAAAGAAGAAAAACATATACTACCTAGACAAATGTTTAGTTGCAACAAAGGGGTAATAATTGTGAGTATTACAAAGATAGTTTGTTGCAACTAATTATTTACGGATGTAGTATAATATGGTTTTTAAATTATTAAAAGAATGAACATAAACTTTTAACCTAAAAATTGACCGACATGAAGTTGTCATTAAAAGTAACATATTAAAGATAAGTGTTGAAATTATAAGCTACCTTATCAATTTATATCAACCTATTCAATTTCAGCTATCTTATCAGTTTATCCTCTAGATCATATACAGTGTTTCCAAACATAGCCTAAACAAAAAGGCTAAAGTGACCAGTAAGATAGTTTGGTAAATTTAGGGGGACGTTATACTACCCTTCTCCCTTATAGAAGTATAATAGAGATAATTATGATTATTGTACTCCCTTTGTAGCAAAATACTTTTGACATAGTACAATTCACTAAAATTTAGGTGAAACGCACATGTGTACGTGATAGAGACCATAAAAAATATGAGTATTTATTAAGTAAATGACAAAAACAAGGGTAAAATATGAAAAATCGGTAGAATTCAAGAGTCTCGTATAACAAAATAAGAAATGTAGCTAATAATTAAAGACACTCACCTTAGTTAACCGTAACGAGTAAAAAAATATAAAGGGCATATGTATGTCATATTTGTAGCGTAATGTACTAATGAGTAATGTGTTGAAATGTTTTAACCGAAAGTAGCTTAACCCACCTCATTTATGTTAGGGTTAAGTTTTTCAGTATTGTGCCTCTTAGTTTTCTAATTTGCATTTTGAGAGCAAAGTAGAGAGAAACTAAGTTGAAGAACTCCATTTGTAAAAGCTCTAATTTGAATAAAGTACAAACTTTTGATATTGATTTCTCTTCCTTATTCTCCAAGCTATCTATTTATGCAACTTTCTTTTGTTTAGTTGCTTTTTTTAAAGTTGTTTTAAAGCTTCAATTATATTTGTTTCAAGTTATTTTTATGATAATTGCTTTATTTTCATTGGGTTGTGAGTAGTCTTCTTTTAGAAGCTATGGGGAAGGGTTTGTGATGAAATTTGGGGTTTTTTTTGCCTATGTTGGTGAAAAGTTTATTTATGGGGTTTGTTGATCATGGTGTCAACTGGCAATGGAGCATTGAAGGCTGACTTTACTAGTGGTTGACTTTTGTGTATTTATCTGTTGTGATGCTTTGTTGATGAGATTTTTGCAACCTATTTTCCTTGTTCATACATGTTTATTATTGAGATTATATCATATCAAGGGATTGAATAAATGAACTAGGATGGCGATAGTTATTACCTTTCATCTTAAGGTGAACTTCGTGTAGTCGTTGAAGATATTTGGGAGAGGTTTCGATTATGAAGGATTTTTTCAAGTTTAAGCTATATGGGAGAGATCTAAATACTTTAGAGAGAGTGAATCACGTTTTCTTTGGTTCAAGTATTTCATTGGCTTAGTGTTGAGTAAATCCCCCAAAGGTTCACAAACCCGGGACCACAAAACCTAGGTTTTTTTTGTATGGAATTTCCTTGTGTTGTTTATCTTGCAAATAGTTGTAGCTCTGAAATTCAAAACAAAAAAAAAAAAAAAACCCTTAGCTTAAAATCAATCAAGATTAGAATTGTGCACCTTGTGTTCGATTCTCCACTATATTATTTTGGGGGTATTTGATACATTAGGACTAAAAAACTCTTTATCAAATTAACATAAAGTTGATGGCTGAAGAATGTTATTTTGGAGCTTTTTTTTTTTTTTTTTTTTTTTTTTTTTTTTTT
>PYUH01000120.1:7542827-7575695 GCA_016808085.1 Suaeda aralocaspica | reverse complement strand
GCATGCATATTTTGGAGCTTTAAATGGACTGTTTTGGGAAATTGTTTTCAATTAATTTACAAAAATGCCATCGTGAGTTGAATGAAGCTAAGATGAGAAGATTTTTTTTTTTTTTTTTTTTTTTTTTTTTTTTTTTTTTTTTTTTTTTTTGATGCCATGCATATTTTGGAGCTTTAAATGGACTGTTTTGGGAAATTGTTTTCAATTAATTTACAAAAATGCCATCGTGAGTTGAATGAAGCTAAGATTGAGAAGAATAAAGATCCTTTGAAATTAAAATGCCATTATGAGAAAATATGAAATTCCATTTGTATCCATATTTATTTCTAAAATCAAGAGTTAAAAATATACTTCTTTTTTAACACAAATTTATATTGTGCTAAAATTAAAGTTTAGTAGCAATATGAACCAAAGGGATAATTGCTGCCTAATATTTAAATTTTTCAATGTACTTATATTTTTAGGAAAATCAAATTTATTTATATTTAAAATAAATAAAACATAGTTGAAACTATATGTTAATTATTTAATTTATACTCTGTATTATTTTCTATTTGAAATTATTATATCTACTTGTGGACCCGTGGCTTTCGTGATAGGGCCCACACGTCCTTTTTATGGACATCGAATGTCTGTTTGCATAGTGTGAGTATGTTAGCTTGAATTGGAAATGAGTCTAGAAGCTCAAAACCCAAGTAGAGAATTCATCACCGTGCTCTTTACGGGAGCGCGCAGATTCCCATTTGGTCAAGTCCAAAAAGCAAATTGACTCCAAGATTAGGATGGTCTCTAAATCATGGATTCGGGGACGAGGGTAAGGACAAAGTAGGCCACAACGCCCCCCCGTGTATAGCGGCCTCTACTTGGTCTCATATGTAATTACATGATTATAATATTGAACCACAACAACCATATTTTCAGTAAAGTCCTAAAAGCACATAGGAATGTGCTAGGCGAGTTTATTTAATGCACACATATTGTCTAATAATATAATTTGGGTGATCACTTTAGGATTAGTCAATGTTAATGGGTACCTGTCCAATAATTTATCTTTGCTTTAGTGAGAGCATGCTTTTTTGGTCTTTTAATCAAACATGGATTTAAGGTGATCAAAACAATAAACTAATTAGCATGCAAGCAATAATCAAGCCATAATTAGTCAATATTTCATATAATTATTGAACATAGTCAAATTTTAAAAAAAGCAAAATAAAACAAATAAACTAACTCAATTGACAATTGAAAATGTAGATTTTGTTGATGTTGGCCTCATTCGAAGTACCTTGCGTGTGGTGGCCAAAATGTCTTAGTTGATGCTTGATTAGAACATAAAAGTGTTTACAAAAATTAAAAGGATTTTTATTGTATTTGAAAAGAGTAATAAATTGATGCTTAATTGTGTTTGGGGAATGCTTAGAAAAATGTTTGAGGGAGAAGAATGTAAGAGAGGTTCTTGAAATTCGTGAATTGTGTGTTGTCTTCAAAAGGCTGGAATACAGAGCGTATTTATAAGGGGAAAATATGGAAATACGAGCATGCATACGTAGAGGGGCATATATATGCACGGGAACCAACGTATATACGCTAGGTCGTGAGCGTATATACGTTGATTGGGCATATGTATGCCTACTAGGCATATGTGTGCTTATTGTGCATGTATTCGCTAAAAATTTGAGCGCATATTCAGCTTGATACTCTCTTATGTTCCTTGATATTTGTGATTTACGTATGTGCGCCCAATGAGCGCATATACGCTCGTGACTTGCGCCTTAAGAACTCTGATTCTGCATGTATTGCATATGGGACCTTCTGGAACATTCCAGTACGTGGATGGACATGGCATAATAATCACACTTTCACACATTTGAATTTAACAATCCTACCTTTCGATTATCTCATAACAGTCCCACCTTTATACCTTGT
The DNA here is from genome assembly GCA_016808085.1 of Suaeda aralocaspica. Taxonomy (NCBI): domain Eukaryota; kingdom Viridiplantae; phylum Streptophyta; class Magnoliopsida; order Caryophyllales; family Amaranthaceae; genus Suaeda; species Suaeda aralocaspica. The sequence goes on along the minus strand of PYUH01000120.1, from coordinate 7,573,772 downwards.
TTTCTTTTATTGGTCCTTTTTATCAGTGACCTGATGTCACCATAATCAATTTTTTCATTTTTTTTTTGTTTTCTTAATTTAATAAAACTGATTTAAAAATAAAAAACCACAACTACGTACATCACCATAACCACCTCCACAACCCGACCCCTACACCACCTCCAACTACCACCACATCACGCACCACCCACAAGAACCACCATCCACTGACACCACCTCCCAACTGCCACCACCCACTAGAACCACAAGTCCATAACCCACCAACTTTCCAATACCACTCAAATCCCACAAAGAAAACCACCCACCGCCCGAAATTTTAAGCCCCACCAGAAAGAAGCCAATCCACTAACCACCACTCACTTAAACCTTAACCGACCTAGCCACTCACTCAAATCATAGCTAGCCCAGCCACCCACTCAAAGTCATAACCAACCCACTAGCCTCCGGCACCACCACTACTACTAACTTGCAACCCCAATCAGAATACGTAATTCAAACAACCAATTGAACACCAATAGAACCCCCAAAATATGAACACAAAAAACCTCAAATGAATAATTCCAATAACGAAGAGAAGTTTGATGTTGATGATTGTGAATATGATGATGATGGTGAAGATGATGATGATGGATGGATAATTGTAAAACACCTTTGGTAATCATCATCATCATCGTCATTGGGGCCACCAAAAACATAGTCGATAAATATGATGATGATTGTTGTTGTTGTTAATGGTGTTGTTGGTGGTACGTAATTGTTTTAAACAATGACGGTTGTTGTTGTTGTCGATTGTCACGACGGTGGTGGGATAATGGCGATCGTTGTCGTTGTCGTCTAATGAGCAAGGGAGGAGCCCAGTGAGACGGGATGGTATTGAGATGAGGGGAAGGTGAGTTGGTGGTGGTGGTGGTGGGGGGGGTCCATGAGGGAGGAGTGGAAGACAGAGAAGAGGTAGTGAGAAGTTGGATTTAAAAAAAAAAAGGTTTTTCTTCCTCTTTCTGTAATAATTTTTTTTTGTTTAATAAAAAACACTCCACCTATCACGTAATGTCATGTGTATAAATTACCTACTAATTAAGTTATTAACAGGTAATGAGCAATAATAGAAAAAAGGCATAAAGTTGAGACTGTTGTGAGATAATCGAAAGGTAGGACTATTATTTTCAAATGTGTAAAAGGTGGGATTATTAGAATCAATTTTTCTTTAATAAAATAAAATATAACTAAATAAAATAAAATTATAAGAAAAGATAAAAATACACATAATAGAATACAAGAAAATTATGAAAACTATTTTTAGCGCATTTTGGCCTTCGGAAATTGCCATCGGCTAACTCGGGCGTATTCCCGCAAGGGATTTGGGTTCCAAATAAGTGAACGACTAACTTTAGACACACAAATTTGGGTATTCATTTCAAGCAATCAATTTCAAAAGTAGGACCTATTGTGATGTGTTACACTTTATTCATTGGCCTTTATGCGGGGTCAAATGTTGGTGTCCATAATTTAGTATTTAAAAATAATAGTTTAGTTTGAAAAGCATATTTTAGTTTGCAAAAAAAAAATACAATTAGGTTGCATTTATTTTGTTTAGTAACTAAGATAAATACGGAGTAAATAATAATCTATATCTTAATATATAGCACTGTACTACTTTAAAGATAATTAATTACGCTCATATTATGATTTATTATATAATTTATAATTATTTAAAATTTTTTTATTAATAAGAAAATCTAATTCTGAATAATTATTAAAATATAAAACAATTATTTATTTCCAATATAAATTATTAATTTATTAAATTTGTAAGTTGTGTCCCTTCATCCCTCTCAAAACAAACCATCTTTATTTCTGAGTTAAGTATGTAGTTAGGCCCTAAACTTTCTCAAAAGCTGCAATTAGAGTACAATAATTGCAAAAGTTGCAGCTTAAGCCTTATAAGCAAACTTCTATTAAAAATTAACATTCCGTTAAGCACTACTGTAGATATTACTATTATACGGAGCATTAAACTATTATCTAGGTATTAGTATTAACTAGCTATTGGCCTGGATGATGATCTGGTTTATTGTATAGCTATTATGTTCGGGAGAAAAAAAAATCAATGAAATTTGATTAAGATGGTGAATTAAATGAATAAAAGATGATAGAAGAAATTAAAATAACGGAGTAACATAGATAAGAACTTTAAAAATTGGTGATATATATGTTTTAATGGTTTTATGTACATAATTTATATATAAAGTACGGTTTTATTTTTGTTATTTTTTATAATAATGATTTAAGGGTTCAATTACTTTAAAACCATGAGTTTAAGGGTTCAATTCTTGGCTCTTACATTTTTGGATGAAGATTATTGAATTTTGTTTCAACGATGACATGTTGGATGATGCGGCATCTATGTCAGTTATGGGCAAACCGATTACACGTGATGGATTGCAATTGTTCTTCTCCCGTTTTAATATATACTATAGATGCCTCCTCTCAATCTCAATGCACAATCCATAGCACGGTCTATATTACTTCAACATTTTTAGTAAAAATCTTTATTTGAAATAGCACTACTTTTTACATAATTGGCATTAGTTGTTTTTAGGGATGTCAGATTGTGTTACAACCCATTAGGTTAACTAAATTGTCTTTGACAGAAACTGAAATTGATCTGTAATCTGAAAATGACTTGAACGGAAAGTGACCGAAACTGTTATTGACCGATAAGTCAATGGATTGAACTGAATTGAACCTGAACTAAAAATAAATCAAACTGAAATGAACTTGTACAAAACCCGAAAAAAGGACGAACCAAACCGAATTGAACTGAATATTATGCAACATGTTTGATCTTTTGACCTAACCTAACTTGAACTGAACTGATATGACCCAAAACTCAATCTTATGTAAAAATAAATTTTTAATTTACCGTATAATAATCTATAACTTAATAAGTTATTTTTAAAATTAATTAATGTGACACATTATATTGTATATTGGAACCAATGTGAACTTACACATGGAAACTTTCAAATATATTAATTAAATAATTATTTGTATGTGTCAATTACACCAAAACAATAGGAAACACGATTAATATCAAGTACCAAGACATAGTATTTGACCTAAAATATATCTTAAAAGTTCATCGTAAAGATATTTATCATATAATTTTCAGCTTTCATTTAAAGAGACAAAATTAAAGTCCCCACAAGAATCCGAAATAACCCGATCATGACCGAAAAAGACCATGACATCTCTCTAACTTACTTTTACTTGACCCGTTTTAGATTGAACTGAAGTTGATCTGACCATAATGGTACGAGCCTGAACTGAATTGTTTCCGAAGTGATAGTAAACTGTTTGACTTGCTCTCGAAACGGCCTGAACTGAATTGAATTGCATCAAAGGGACAAAACGATCGAAGTTAAACTAAACTGATATGTCCCAAACCCAATTGGATCTTTGTATATTTTACATACTTGTAGATTGTGATTATAGGTGTGTACGTAAGATCAATAGATCACATGCTATATCCCATGTTATTAAATTACCAAATTTCTTGTAAGTATATATATATTTATATATTAATTGCTCATAATTTCGAGTTTCCAATAAAAAAATTTGTCAATGAACGCATGTGAATAACATCAAATATTTACACGGTAGGCAACTTCAAAAGTTGGAATATAACATGTTTTTAGCAAGAATATTATACTAAATGGTGATGGTATATCAGTTTTTTAATTACTCTATAGATTTTTTCTCCCAAATTATCCATTTAGTTTTGTTGATTTGGAGTTGTGTGCATGTGTATGTTATTCCTTTGACTACTTTTTATGTTTATGAATTTGCTAAAGCTTATAATTATTCAAAATGACTATTTCTTGTTTAAAGAGTGATTGTATTTTTTAAACTTTTTTTTTGTTGATGTTTTTCATTATTCAAAAGACTTGAAAATAGTATATGCCGGAAAAGAAACCTAAATACTAAAAAAATCTTGGTGATTTAGAGATCGAACAAAAAAAATACACACAATTATCCGGGGCACCGATCGCCCAGCCTGAGCCCTAACTAGTAACTACTTCCTCAATTAAAAAAGGCATAAAATGAAAGTATCGGTTGACTTTTGCAATAAAGTCAATATTTTAATTAAAAGCACTTGTGTCTATCAAATTAATGTCAACTCACTTCCGAAACCCTAAATTAAAGCATCCATAAATTACAACATATAACATTAACATCCATTACATAAGTTTCCTGCAAAAGCCTTAAAAACATAAAAAAGCATAATAATATGCCTACTAATAGTTATTATACAATGCGTATGATACAAGACTTGGTTGACAAGTAATCGTAGCTCGATGGAATCATGATTTGTCTGCTGCTTATTAAGCCATTGCATCTGTTAAAAAAAAAAAAAAAAAAAAAAAATTACTTTGAGTGATAACTCATATTATTCGCAGTTAGATATTAGGCATACCTCTAAATTAAAAAATATATACAATGCAAATGGAGTAGTATTTATAGATAAATTTCTAGTTTATAAATGTATATTATATTCTAATTGATAGTAACAAGGTGTGAAAGTTACACATAGATTAAATTGTACTTCATAGAAGGTGGGGAGAAACTAGTTGTGCTGCATGTCACACTTATATGTGAACAACTTTTTTGTTGCTATGATTATGAATATAAGAAAATCCACGACATTTTCTTTCATTATATTAATAGAAAATAAAGGCAAAATGCATGGTTGGTCCTACGGTGGATTTCCTCTAAATTAGTAGACATAAAAAATTTCATCCAAACAAATGAAAACATTGCAAATATAATAATGATGATAATTTATCATCACCACATACTACATACTTTCAAAAGGTAAAGGACATCAGTTAAAATCTTCAATTCAACTTCAAAGAATATATATAAATCATGCTATATGCCTATATATATATATATATATATATCTATAGTATATGTGTGGATCACATTTCTCACACTTAGCTTTAGTTTAATTTGATTGTGTTAGTTCTTTATATGATTTATAGGGTATTTAGATTTTAGTCAAACGACATCTAATATTGCCCAGACAAATGTAGCATCAATGTTGGAAATTATTTGCAAGTGGTTGAGACAAACAAAACAATAATCAAGAGTGGGGTGGGCAAATATAAATAATGTAAATATCATAGTATCATACGCCTATTAGCCTATCCTATGAAATGAATTGAATCTGAGTTTTTATTTGTACGTAACAATTGTATGTCCACTTTTTTTTTTTTTTTGTTTATTGGACGAGAGGCGGGGTCTGTATATTAAGAAGAACAAAATAGGGTACAAAAGTGAGACGTATAAATAATAATAATAGAAAAGGGATTGAGATTCATTTTCATGAATCCATAGGATACTCCTACCCATCATTGGCTTCATCATACAACAAAGCATCTCCATCGTCAATTGTATGCTTGTTACTTACTAATCATTAGTCGCGTTAAGAGATTACTCAATAATGATCTTAGGATAACAATAAGTTACGTTACATCGATGAGAACAATCACTAAGCTACGAATGATTTGATCATATATTCATATTGCCAAAATTGCCAAGTTGATTTTGTCGAACACAACCTTGAAATAAGTCCTAATTAACTAAGGGATCAAGTTGCTATTATAGTTCACCCTATTATTAACCCTAAGTTTAAACCATATCATATTGTGTAGTGTTTCTTAATTATTTGGATTATTAAGACAATATGCTTACATGAAATCTATTACTAAGCTACATAGTACATTAAGAATGGTAATTTGTTTTTATTCAGTGGAAATTATTAGTGATGACCTTAGGAGTTTTATGTGTCATATTTAAGCACTAATGAAAAGTACAACACTTGTACACTCCACATCTAATAATTTATGATTTATCTAATCAAAGCATGCATATATAATATGATTATGAAATAATGACTAATTAATAAATAAATGATTATCAAAAAATAAGTAAAAATACTATAATAATTAAATCATTAATTAAAAATGATAGAGTCAATAATTAATTAGAAGAAAAAAATATATATATAATATAATATAATATACCTTGAATGAGAAGCAAAGAAGCTAACTCATAATTGGATGCATCATGGCCTTTGGTAGGGTTGCTAAGACCATAGCTTGGATTCATCTGCATGTCTTTCTGCATCTTTGCTTCTAAGTCTGGATGAATCTTCTTCTTCATCATCCTTTTCATAAGCTAAATTTTTTTACACAAGTGACAATTTTCAATTAATAATTATTCTATTTTATTAATTATTATATATTTTTATTTAAAATTAAATCATAAAATCGCGATTTGATGGGAATCCAATGACATTATTTTCAGTTCATCAGCTTAGGTTTAATTAATTAGGTCATTACCATTATCATACAAAAGTGTCCTTTTCTACAATATATAACTCATTTAATTAATCTTGTTTAGTTGTTTATTAGGGACCAATTAAATGAATATAGCTCATTTCCTTGCATTATATTGTTAACAGATGATTTTGACTCAACATTATTAGTGTACCTAATTTTAATGTACTCTGATCTGTAAGAAATTCATTGTTATAATGTTATCCAATTCATGAATATCAGATTATTTCAACTATTATTGTTTGATATTTGGCTGCATGCATTATCAACTAGCTTTTCAAAGTTGTTGCAACTTTGCAAAATGGCTCTCAGTTGAATTTTCCATGTCATAATTACCCTGTTCACTCCACTGACGACCTAACAATTTGTAACTACTTTTTATTTATAATTAAAAGAATATTGATTTAACCCGTTATAAAGGATGGCATATTATGGGTGCGTAAATCATGGGATACAAGAGCTCGACTCAATTGCACTCGCTCAAATAAAATGTTTCTACTTTCAAACATCATTAGTGTTTAGAAAAGTTATATATATATATATATATATATATATATATATCAATTAATCATTTACAACTATCTGAACTTAATCAAGCCATTAAAAAAAAAAAAAATTCGTCAAAAAGAATTAGGGAAATTATCAATGATATCCCTGTGTTTTTTTAAATATCAATGGTACAATAGCCGTTTTTAAACATTTCTCATCCATGACATAATTATTATTTTTTCTTTAGTTTTCATTCAATAAATCTAGCTACAAAACAAAAAAGCGCATTTATGAAAACGCATCAAGTTAAATACATGGTAATTTGCTTCATTTTAATTCAACAAATTTATCAATTGAAATCAATTATCTCACTTTAGGAAGAAAAAAAAAGTATTGTAATCATTAGTGCATAGTATCAGTTATTTGTGTATCACTTGTGTGCCAATCAATCTCATTGGTTGATTTTAAAACAAATATCAAACGCTTTTGAATTTAAAAATTAAAAATTAATATTATCAACCAAATAAAAAAATGGCACACAAAGAGCGAGACAACATATTTTTTTTCCACTAGTTAAGTGCAAAGTGCAAATAATAGAGCATTACTATAATCATTAGTAGATAGTATTAACATTGTGGTATGCGCTAAAAAAGTAAGAATAAATCGTAACTATTGGATACCAACTTTTAACACGTATTGTAGTTAACCAAAGTAGCTGATATAATCGATATTATTTAGTTATTACTTTGATGTGAGAGTAGATTCAATGGACAAATATTAAGGAACAAAAAGAGTAAGTTATGCATCACATACCTGGTTGAACTTCTTAAGAGGATGCAAATCCTCCTTCAGAAGCTTTTTGGCTTTGGAAAAACCATTCTTAGTTCGAGAAGTTGGCTTCATTTTCATCTCAATACCTTGTTTTTCGCTAATGACATCATAATCATCCTTAACACCATCATTATCATTCTCTAATTCTTTCATAACTTTCACAGGATGATGGTGATCAGAGTCTTCCATGAAAAGATCAGCAAGAGTAACTCTCCTCTTAGTTTCGCCTTCGATTTCACTAGTAACACAACCTCCATTATCCTTTACTCCAACAACATTATTCTCATGAGCAACAACTTCTTCTTCTTCTTCTTCAGTAATCTCATGATTAGCACCAATAACTTTGTCCAACTCATGGCTAAAAAATTCTACATTCATCAATGGACTTGCTTCATCACCTTCCTCGAATTCGATATCATAGTTGTTGATAACTTCATCAATATCATCATGGACAACATTAGTGATTTCTTGCTCATAACCACCATCATCTTCATTGTGATCATGATCACCTTCATTGTCGACTAGTCGAAATTTAGGAGCCTCATCCAATGGATTAATAGAAAGAGTGCCAATGGATAGTATCCCATCCTTCCATTGATCAATCATTTCTACTACCATGTGAGCATCATGATCAAGCAAAACATGCTTCTCATTTTCAACTTTTGAGCTTCTATCCTTTTCTGTCTCATTTTCTGCATTATTATTATTTGTAACATACATGTTATTGATACTTGTGTAATAGTACAGATCGGTACAACTAAATTGTTATAGAGACAGTAATTAATTTCTACATTGGGTAGAAATACCAAGAAAAATAATTTGCCTCATTAAGAAAAAGTTTTTTTATTGCCATTATTGCTAGTCACCATATATATATAAAGCATGAAAATTCTATAAGGGGTGATATGTTACAAATTTACTTTTGACACTTTAGCCAACGTTCCAAAAGTTGGATAAATATTTCTAAAAAACAATAATGACTAAACAAACATGACATATTGTTTGTTTGGAGCGAAAATATATATTTGCCAAAAAATCATATGTTTTGCTTTTTAAATGATGAAACCGTTGAAGCCCTTAGATACACATGTCTAGCACATTTTAACATTGCACTTCATAAGGGCTCTTTTAAAAGAAAGGTTTTCACATTTCAAGATTTTGCATTTTCACGTTTCTTGTTTTCAAAGTCTATTTTTCGTACAATAGTTACTAATTTACTACAATAAACCAATAATTTGATACCTTACTACAATAAAATAAAATTTTGATTTCATAATCCTACAACATACTACCCAATTTAGATGGTTTGAACCAATTCAAATCTTAGCATTCATGCGTTACATGTGGACATATATATGTTATTAGATATGTTATTGGAATATAATACGTTGAATGAACTATTCAAAGAACAATTCCTTCATCGTTGATGATATTCTGCTAGAATAAACTAAACACATTGACACAATAAAAACAAATCGAAATATTATCACCTTGGATGAAAGATGTGCATGATTGAACATTAAGAAACCGCCGATGCACCCAATTAAAAACCTGTATACAAAAAAAAATTGATCAAAAAAGATTAGAAATATCATAGCTAAGTATCTTAGAAGAGAAACTTCCCATGCAACATTACTTCTTTGTGATAACAACAATTAATTGGTAAAATAAGGAAAAATAATGTAGAATGGTCATTATAAGTTGCATGGACATAAAAGAATATGTAGTATATGAACTAACCTTCATTTTTTTTGCTTTTGTTGTTTTAGTTGGTTGAAGAGTGACTTATAAAAATAATGGGTCATTTGGGCTATAAGATAGAGAATTAGATGAGAGAGAAACTAGAGAGAGAAGATAATTGGGCCCGTGGGCCCATGAGATGCATGATATGTTTGAGAGAAAAAGAAATGGTTTATGTTGGGTATTTGATGGAATGATCCATATGTCAAGATTCTTGATGCGACCTGCGTAGCACGTGACAGTCCTCTTGTATTAATGTACTTCGTAATGTCGTATAACACTATGCAATTTTCCTAGTCTTAATTATGGCTAATTTAGTTGACTACTTGTCTATTTGATTGGCCCATTGTCAATCCAAAGTCAAGTTCTTTGTATTTAATTTTTAGAGCTGTGATATTTTCTCCTATGTTCAAAATGGAGAATACTTTGAATTTTGCCTTATTTGAGTTTGTGGCTTTGTTATCATAGCTTTCTTGAATAAGCGAGATTGAAGATGATTTTTTGTGTTAAAGATTGTTATAAGTGTGGGTGGTGAGAATCGATATAAGAATCTCATAAATTCGTAAGACTATAAGAGTACCTCTAACTAACTAAGGGTCGTCATCCCTCACTCTCATCATAGTTTCTAATTAAATTATACGATTCATGAGAACAGAGAAGCTTTGTTGATCTATTGGCATGGCTAGATATATAATCGAGCTCCGGTACACAATTAAATTAAAGCTGTTATTGCTAAGTTGTGTTCCATTAATAGTTAACATAATACGTGAATCTAACTTTTCGATTAACTATTAATGTTTCCTCTTAACATGTATATCAACCGTGCATTTATGATTCTTTTCATAATACATCTAGCTCAAGATATTTATGATGAAGCATATTTCTAGGAAATTGAAAATAAGGAAATTTAAGAAGTTTTAAGAGACAAAAGGAGTGGAAATTTCACTTTCTTGTGATTTTGACTAATAACAGTACTATAGTAGTGAGTTATAACATGCTTATCAAAAGAGTATGCATATGATGAAAAATCACAGCACTAAATTCAAATATTCTATGCATTTGTACAGTCTAACTCCCGTCAATCGAACTAAGTTATACAATGTCTAATTCATTGGTGTACTACGAAGAATTAAATTATTGAAAACATGATCGAACAATGCTTAAAACAATTTTTATGTGTTTGTTATTTTGTGAGTATAATGTTTGATGATTTTTTTTTTCTTTCTTTTGTCTTTATTTATTGAGTATAAGGTTATTGCTCTCATATTATTTGAACGTCATTAATGAACATAGACATTATTTGACATGGTTAACGTAGGACTAACATGATGAGCAAATTTCCAATCTATCAAACAAAAGGGATTTATGTAATTTTGATATGATGGAAATAAGTTCCCAATAATTCAAGGTACCTTAATTTTAGCATGCAATTATAAGTAATTATCGACCTATGAGTAAAGTTGAGCCAGGTTGAAAGCTATAAAAACATCCGAGGTTTAGGCAAGATTGAGCCAAATGTCTGCTTTTTTAAACCTCTTTGTGTCGAGTCTAAAATTTTAACAAAAAGGTCTAGAAAATTAAGTCATAATTCAAAATTTTAACAAACAAGTCTAGAAAATTAAGTCATAATTCAAAATATTAACAAACAAGTCTAGAAAATTAAGTCATAATCCAAAATTTTAACAAAAAAGTCTAGAAAATTAAGTCATAACTCAAAATATTAACAAACAAGTCTAGAAAATCAAGACCCATACCAAACCTAATTTGGTGTACAAGTCTAGAAAATCAAGACCCGTGCCAAACCTAATTTGGTCCAAAGGTCTAGGTTAGGCTAGACCTTTGATTCTATGAAATCCATTCCACTTGGTTAGTCGAGCAAGGGTTCAAACCCCAAAACATACTCTCTATGTAGCAAATTACTTGCTATATATGCAATAGTATATTTCACTAAAACCAAGGTGAATCACGTGCAGGGTTGTTAATGATGCGAGTCGAGCTCGAGTATCATTGAGCTCGACTCGAACTCGAAACTTAAAACTCTAGCTCAACTCGAGCTCGAAAGCTCGTGAGCTTTTAAAATGGAGCTCGAACTCGACTTGGTAGGACGCAAGGTGATGAGCTCAGCTCGAGCTCGAGCTCGAATCAAATAAAGCTCAAATTCATAATAATGAGTAACCTGAAAATAAATTTATCACAATTGTCTTTAGAAGTAACTAATAGAAACAGAAGATTACATAATTATCTTAAAAACTTCCGAATTTATGTAGTTATGTGCTAAATAAATATTTTACAATTTTAAGAAATTTAGACAGTTTTTTATTGTTTAAATAAATAAACAATTTTTTTTTTATTTTTTAAGTTTTATTTATTAGCTTGAATTTTGACAATTGAGATGGAAATAAATGAACGGCTAAATCAACACATAAGAACTTAAGCCATTAAGTAAATAATTTTTAAATTTTTTTTGGGATACACTAAAAAACATTACTTATATATAATTATATATCGAGCCACTCACGAGCTTTTCGAGTCGAGTAGAGGCTTGCTCGACTCGACTCGTTAGAACCCCGAGTCGAGCTCGAACTCGAGCCGAGCTCATTCGAGCCGAGTGTTGACCGAGCTTTGACCGAGTAGCTCGCGAGTAACTCACAAGCTGTCTCGTCTCATTAACACCCCTAATCATGTGAGTTGTAAATACTAGTAAAAAAACTATGACTATATATTAAATAAATGATAAAAAAGGTCAAGTAAAAGAATAGCTAAAAATTGAATAAATGTATTTATCTAAGTCCCACATCCCAAACTAAACTCTATAGAAAAAAATAATTACTCCCTCAGTTTTTTTATATCTCATAAAAATATACTCAATTATTGCAACTAAAACAAACAAAAGTAGTAATAAATGGAAACAAGAACAATAACAACAAAAAAGTTTTGGGAAGGGCCTAAATGTAAAAAATTAAAAAAAAAAAATCCTAATAGCACTTGTCTAAAGCCCATAAATTTTGGGTGGGCTAAAAAAATCCAAAGCACATTAAAACATTGAGCCGGATCCGGGTCAGGCTCCAACATAAATCGATCAGGTGTATTAAATATGCCTTATAATAGTGAATTTGTGACACGTGGTATGCTGAAATGCCATGAATTTCCCCTGAAAAAGTTATCCGTACACCTATATTTAATCTGCTGTTGCATGAAAAATAAAAAAAAAATGCAATTGAGACGTTTTGGTTACAGTGTAGTCCTCTGCTCAGCTGTACTCTTCATTTTGGCGGCACAATTAGTTGGAGTCTGTGCCAAAATTTATAACCGTTTTAACTTCCCACCTCATTTCATCTTTGGTTCTGGCACTTCTGCTTATCAGGTTTTATTTCTCTATTTATTATTATTATTATTATTATTATTATTATTATTATTATTATTTTTTTTTTTTTTTTTGTATTAATGGGTTTTGTTTAAATATTATAATGAATGAATATAAATATATGAAGGTGGAAGGAGCAGCATTTGAGGATGGAAGAAAAGCTAGCATCTTTGATACCTTTGCTTATTCTGGTAAATTTTGTTTTTGGATTAATAATTACATGCATTTATCTTATTTAATGTTACGTTGTAGTTATTTATTTATTTATTTTGTTTGTTTGTTTATTATTGTTTCTTGTATACAAATACATAATGACTAAGGGTCTGTTTGGTAGCGTGTAAATTTTACTCTAAAAAACTGTTTTTCCTCAAATTAACATTTTCCATTACAATAAGAAGGTTGACATTTTCCCTCACCCTACCGAACCAAACGTAGATGGGAAACATAAAAGATGGGTTTGTAAATGTTTTGGACTCACTCCTAGATTATATGAGCTTTAGTTTGAAAATTATTTATTCAAAGGATGAAGATTTTGAAATTGATGTAGTTTTCCCAAAACAACTAACACTTAGGGTGCGTTGAGTAGCTAGGGTGTAAAACACTTGCGGATGAACTTTTACACTGGATAACTATTTTTCATGAAAAAATTAATATTGTTTGGTTGCATATGAAATGATTTTATATTTTTAACATTTTTAGTCCTAAAATTAAAGAATATTGCAAAAACGTACTTGAGGACTAAAATTATTGTACAACAGCTAACTTGAACCCCAAATTACATATGTATCGTAACTTTGAGGGTTTTGCCTTGAATCTTGAGGTTTGACAACATAAGAAAGGGGACAGTGCAAAGTAAAGGGCCAAAGGCATATTCAATTCTAATATAGCATGAGTGCTGCTATGCTGATTATCACGGCATGGGAGGAACAGGAATGAACCTAGAGTCGTGCATTGACATCACTTCGAAAATTAACAATGAATTTGTGTGCATGTCGTTAGACAGAATACTTAGCCAAAAATATTCAATGTAACTAAGCAATAGGATGGAAGAGTATGTGGGATCAACATTCTGAATTTGGTAATTGATACTAGTGAGTACAAAACAGGTCGATTTGAGGATGCAAATGGGGACGTAGCTTCTGATGAGTATCACAAGTACAAGGTAACTCAGTAATGCATTCATCCCCTTTGATATCCTTATGTGGTCTTTTTTTCTCTTATATAGTTCTGTATGTGTTGATTGTTCAGGAAGATGTTCGACTGATGGCGGAAACAGGATTAGATGCTTATCATTTCTCCATCTCATGGTCAAGAATATTACCTGGTAACCAGATTTAGCTTCACACTGTTGACTTGATTAGTAATCCGAAGTGATTGATGCAACTAAAGATTATAATTTTAAGCTGATTTCTCTTGCAATCAGATGGAAGAGGAAATGTTAATCCCAAGGGTCTTGAATACTACAACAACCTCATCAACGAGCTCATCAGCCATGGTAAAACATCATCTTTGCAACAACAATTAGTATTGCATGCATTGAGCCTATGTTACTTGGACTCTGCTGATAAGGCCATAAGGGTGCGAACATTTTATGAAAAAGTTGCAGGATTTAGGTTAAATAATGGAACTTTCCTAGTGTAGTTTGTCCCACAGGTCACTTGAGGTGAAATGAGGAGTTTGAGTAACATATTTCTAGGCAAGCAGGAAGAGAAGAAACCGAGTTAATGACTAAAATCTCTAATCACAAATGAGGTTTGCGTGTTTGAAAAATCTTGTCTTTTGACTTCAATTTGCAGGAATACAGCCACATGCTACATTGATGCACTTGGATACACCACAAGCTCTTGAGGATGAATATGGAGGATTTCGTGATCAAAGAATTGTGTATGCAAGCTGATTTCCTATATAAAAAGTTTTCATCTGCACTTCCTTTTTGTTTTGAGTAAGCTTCTGACATTGATATCCTGCATACAGCGAAGACTTTACTGCATATGCTGATGTTTGCTTCAAAGAATTTGGCGATAGGGTTCTATACTGGACCTCTATCAATGAGGCAAATATATTTGTCTTTGGCGGGTATGATAATGGAAATTCACCACCTGGTAGATGCTCTTTTCCTTTTGGCTATTTATGCACAGAGGGAGACTCAACTACCGAGCCATATATTGTTGCTCATAATTTACTGCTTGCTCATTCTTCAGCCACTAGACTCTATAGGAAGAAGTATAAGGTATGGCTTAATAAAACAAAATACTCTTTGCTAAAGATTTATATATACCGTATAGAACTATGTTGCTACATTAACATATTTTTGGTAGACATCGACAAAATACATAACCTGTTATGTAGTATATACTGTATAAATCATCAGTCCATCCTCAATCCTTTACACTATTTCTCACTCGTTTTCAGGAACTTATTATTCGAGGTTAATCTGAACTAGTTTTCTCGGTGCTTGATATTGCTTTGCTCTTTGTACGGTGGTTGCAGGCTAGACAAAAAGGCTGCATGGGGCTCAGTTTGTATCTGTATCATTTTATTCCAGCAACGAATACAACAGAAGATGATCTTGCGGCACAGAGAGCATATGATTTCTTTATTGGCATGTAAGTTTCGTAGCATTCTTATCAGTATTAGGTTTGAGATACTTTAAAGTGTATGTTCTTTGACATAAAAATATTAAGTTTCAGGAAAATGCAGAAAATTTAATGTCCAATAAGCTCATAGAGGAGCCAATCATTTAGTACAGATAAGTTAATATAAGATCTCTAAATTCAATTCACAACTAAAATAAGTTTAAATTTGAAAAAAATTCTAGTAAGGATCAATATGTTCAAAATATTGTCAAGCTAAGGGTGTTTTCCTTGCTTCATCTGACTGCGTACCGTGTTAAGTTGGACAAGGAAAGAAAAGCTAATTAGTGTTTTCTGCTGGCCATCAGGTACATGGATCCTTTGACGAAAGGAGATTATCCGGAAATAGTGAAGAAAAATGCTGGAAACCGAATTTGGTTAAAGGATCATTTGACTTCATTGGGATGAATTTCTACAATGTAGTTGTGAACAAACACACGGGCCTTAAGCCAGAACCAAGAGATTACCTTAATGATATGGCAGCAGAATGGACATGTGAGTCCTTTACTTATAAACTCATGTAGATGGAACATTTGATATCTAATATCGGTTTTCATGTATAAACCTGATTTGTGATTCTATTAATGCAGTCTATAATCAAAGCTCTGATCCATACAAAATGGTACGGTATCATAGTTGTACCTCTTTCTGCGGGTGATTATACATATTTATTTCTTACTCTGATGCTTTACATTTGTTTTGTGTAGCATAGACTTCCTATTTTACCATGGGGTCTAATAGGAGGATTGGAGTACTTCAAGAATGTTTATGGAAATCCTCCTATATATATTCACGAAAATGGTTATTTCTTGAGTTTTTTTTTTTTTTTTCCGTCTTAATAATGATTTGCACTTACATTTCGGGCTTTTGTACGTTTGATGGATTGTTATTTGGCATGGAATTTTTGTGTAGGTCAACTGACAGATCATAGCGTTGGAGTCCATGACCCATCCAGGGTCGAGTATTTGCAAGTTCTTATTGGTGGATTGCTAGACGCAGTAAGGTAACATCTGTTTTATTTAGCTCAAGAAAATGAGAAATTGTCCCAGTTCATTAAGTAGTTAGTTGATAGTATGTGTATCTTTATTGAATTGATTTGAAGTAATAATCATTATTCATATATTTCTGCAGAAACGGATCAAATGCAAACGCCTATTTTGTATGGTCATTCTTAGATCTGTTTGAGCTGCTATTTACCTATAAAAAAGGCTTTGGTCTATACTATGTTGAGTTCAGTGATCCAAATTTGCCCAGATATCCTAAGCTCTCTCAGAAATGGTACTCTGGATTTTTGCGCGGGGAAAATGTTACCCTAGACGATGAAGGAAACCGAACAGAAAATAGTGTGCTCGGCATCCTTGGAACTGATGAGAAGATGAATGCTGGGTTTTCTAGCTGAGGTGTTTGTAAGATGTGAGAATCCGTTGCCACATTTGATCAACGAGAATTGTAATTGCGTATCATATTAAGCTTGACTTTGTGGCCTGATTAGGGCAAAGCCAATATCGATGCAACTATGCAAGGGTGTTACCGTGTTATTATGTTGGTTAGACGGTTAACACCCCCCATATATGTAGTAGTACATTGAAAATGTGTAATGGTACATTTCTACATTTAAAGTGTTCAATAATATCAATTATAATCATTATAGTTTATATTATGTGAAACTTCATTTCTCTTGTGTTTCGATGGATGGCATAGGGTACGAAGCAAGTTTAGTCAAATTCAGATATATAAGAACGGTGTAGTTTCACCTTCGATATATCCCAAAACAACACCTACTTTCACTCTCCAGAAACGCTCCTACGGTGCTATAAAGATTAGCCCATATTTGCGAATCTCGGAAATTGACCTCATTGCTCAAGAGGGAAGTATAATTGTTGGATAAATAATAAGTAGATATTGTTAGGCTTTTGTTCCATTACTTGTAACTTGGTAAGAAAGGTGGTGGTTAAGGTTTGAAGGTGGTGAGATAGACAGATAGTGTTAAAGTTCCCTCAATTATATAAAAGAAAATACTTTCAAGTTTCAAAATATAGAATAGAATAGAGTATTTAGAATTTCTTTTTGTTGCATTAATATTAAGTGCTTTTCCAGCCTATCTTATGATGTATTATATGAGATGTTCAATGTTTAACTACCCTTAATTATTCTTATCCAAAACTACAATTATTGCAAACAAACAATCATTGCCACTTATCACACTTTTGTTTGCAACTTACTGAAGATTACAATATTGATTAATCAGTTGCCTATTATTAAAGTCAAAAATCTAAGTTCCTGCTTTGCAAATTGCAATCAATTGCTAGTGATGGTCAACTATTAACTAATTACTTTGGATTTGTTTGACTGACCGATTGCAGCTGCTAGTTTGACTAGCTCATTTGCGTTACCTAATTGTATAGAAACACTACTACATCTATCCATTCAATGTGGATGCAGCATCAGCCCATCATACCCGGCTGTTAATAATTTCACTTAGAAAGAAGCTAAGGGGTGGATGAGATTCGAACCTATGACCTTTTTGTCACGTTGGCGTTAATACTTTATTAGAGGATCAATTCAACGAAAAATTTAAGCTGATGATTGAGGCACAGAAATAGTTTATATTTTATCACGACCCCTCACATGAGAACCCATTGGAACTTGAAATGAGGATGCATCATGGATCCTCTCATATCCAGAGCTAATTAATATTCCGCTTTGTCAATATCACTTTTACCTAAAAATCCAAAATTGGCTATGCTTGATACTAATTGGAATGCGATCATGACTGACTGAGGAATATAATGCTCTAATAAATCAGCATGCTTAGGATCTTGTCCCAAGACCACCAGAGGGGGTAAATATTGTTCGTTGCATGTGGTTGTATAAACATAAATATAGGGAAAATGGCGAACTTGAGTGGCATTAAGCTAGATTAGTGGTAAATGGCAAGTCTCAAGAGATAGGAGTGGATTGTGACGAAGCTTTCAGCCTGATAGTGAAACCGGCTACTATTCGTACTTTATTGAGTATAGCTATAGGGAAAAATTGGCCTATTCATCAACTTGATGTAAAAAAATGCATTTCTTCATGTTGATCTCAAAGAGACTATTTACATGCATCAACCTCTAGATTTGTAAACTGCGCGACTCCTAATTATGTATGTTGTCTTCGTAAGTCTCTTTATGGCCTCAAACAGGCTCCTCAAGCTTGGTACCAACGTTTTGCAACGTATATTCAGCAGCTTGGTTTTGTGTGTAACAAAAGTGATAATTTCCTTTTCGTTTATCAACAAGTTAATGATACCGCTTATTTATTACTCTATGTTGATGACATTGTGTTGTCAAATTCTTCCGAGAAGCTGAAATTTGGTATAATTGAATTACTTAAGTCCGAATTTGCAATGACGGATTGAGGTAAGTTGAGCTACCTATAGGGAATTTCAGTGACCAGAACTCCAAAGAGTATATGTTTTTGTGCGAGAAAAAGTATGCTGAAGAAATTTTTTTGAGAGCTAAAATGGCCAAGTGTAAGCCTGTTGCCCATCCTGTCGATTCAAAGTCAAAACTTAGCGCTAATGATGGTGATCGCATCAGTCTTGCGGGTGCTTTACAGTATCTAATTTCACAAGGCCCGATATTGCTTATGCTATACAACAATTTTGTTTATTTATGCATGATCCATGAGAGCCACACCGGCATTATTCCGTATGTTAAGCATACTATTGACCATGGTTTGCATCTTTATTCCACTGCACCGACCAGATTAATCTCCTATACGAACACCGATTGAGCAGATGTCCAGACACACGTCGTTGTACTTCTGGGTATTGTGTCTTCTTGGGTGATAATCTTATTTCTTGGTCTTCTAAACGACAGGCTACCCTTTCTCGTTCAAGTGCTGAGGCAGTAAAAGAGGTGTGGCTAATGTGGTTGCCGAAACATGTTGGCTTCGGAACCTCCTTCTTCAGCTATGTTGTCCTCTTTTTAAGGCCACTCTAGTCTATTGTGATAATGTTTCTACAGTAGATATGTCCAGCAATTCGGTTCAACATCAACGAACAAAACCTACATGTCGAGTTGGACATCTATTTTGTTCGTGAAAAGGTTGTTTTGGGACAAGTTGGGGTGTTGCATGTCCCATCTTCTTATTAGTATGCAACATTTTCACCAAGGGTCTTCCACGACAACTATTTCTTGAATTTAAATCCAATCTGAGTGTTTGACTACCTCCCTCTCTGACTGCGGGGTGTTATAGAGAATATGTCAATATTCTCTTCCATATATTTTGTATAGATAATATTTGTGTAATTAGGTAAATTAAAGTTAGGATTCTAACACTATATATATTGGTTAATCAGAATATCACAATCATGGGAGAATTACACAATTCAACAAGCTATTTAGTTTATTTGTGGCCAAAAGCTCTTTAAGCAAGCTATCTACCAAACAATCCAAACATGCGTGTTTCAAAGTGTTCAAATCTCTAGAATGCTCATCAATGAGCTAAACTATTTAAAAAAATGTTCAAATAAGTTGATTAACAAACACATAAATTAGCTTTTCGCCCTCTTCATTATATGAATAATTAAATATAAACTTTATTATGTATTGTTTGGTAACTAGAGAGTCGCATTTTTTTTTTTAAAGCCGCAATGACAAGTGAGAATCGAATTCAAATTCTCCTCTTCTAAAAGGAGGAGGAATGCTCTAAACAACTAAACTATCACTCACTCTCAAGCTTCATAGCTATTTCGGCAAGAACTTTTGGCTATATGATTGGGTGTTCAAGCTGGTCAATACTTTCAGAAAATGCATACCATCAGTTTGGCATGAGAAAAAATCAACCTTGGAATGAATGTCACACATCTCATTGTCTATGACAAGATTTTTACAAGAACATCCATTACAGCAATGGTAAACGTCCTATAAGGATGTACAAGCCTATGATTAAAGAGAGAGACAGAGGGTGTTCCACAACATTGTTGAACCGAAATTCTATCTCAATTTTCAGGAAACACGAAAATGTCCAAAGCAGGCTTTACTTTTCATTTATCATGAAAACATACTATCCACCAAAATGTACAAAATCATGGAGCAAAATGATCGTTTTCCAGATTTACACCACTGAAACTCCAGATTAAAATGCCACAAACAAGGTCATCAGCATTCATGACCTACATATATTAACATCAGACCTCAAGCAAAATCCACAAAAGTTAATGTTTCACAAAAGTTCATGATGATCTTGAGGGGAGAATGCTATATATACATATAACCCGCTATGGCATTGGAAAATGAGGATGAGGAATACTATCTCTGCTCCATGCATGGGAATAATTTACGGGCAGACTTTCTGCATAGTGAGAGAAGCTGGGATTGGGATCATATACTCGTCCCGAAGAGACAAATCTGGGCATGCTTCTTTGAGTGTCGAATCTCCCTACACCGCTACTAATGGGCATGGGTAAGCCTGATGCTTGATGGTGATGATGAAGATATGATGCTTGTTGATATTGGACCCATCCATGAGGGTGAGGACTGCCCGCACCAGGATGTTGATGCGTGACCATTGGGGTTAATGAGCTCATGACTCCAAGGCTTGACCTATAACATCAAAAGATTCACATCAATTACTCATACATGGGCAGAACACAATCTCTCAGTTGCTAATCATCAGGACGGAAAAAAAAATCCCTTCTATCCAATTCTGCAGTTCTACAGTCCAATGTAGCATTAGTTCTCAAGGATCAAGCCAATCTTCACTAGAAGGAATGGTTTTGCTTTGCATTAAAAAAGCAATATCACAAAACAGATGCCCGGATTTTTTAGAAAACTCAGACGTGATGAAATAAAAAAAATATCCATAACGTTAGTTAAAATTGTAGGACTACAATATTTTCGACTTTCGAGGAAACTTAACCATGTGCTGCTTTCCAAAATCTTTCGGCAATACAGTTGGATCTTTCAAAACCACTTACGTTGGATCTTGCCTCCTTTTCTTTCAAAACCACTTATGTTGGATCTTGCATGGACTCTTCACCTCATTTTTAACTACCATTGTCAAGATCCATTGGTCAACCAATCCATTTATGCTAACAAATGTGTACTTATCTGAAAACGATCCACCATAATTTTGAAGATGTATCCACGCTGTAAACTAGTAGCTGGCCCAATGCAAACATAAAGCATACTCAAAAGGCTGAAAAAATGAATGTTAGGGATAGTGGAAGAGGCATAGGCTGTTAAGATGTTAAGGTGTGAATTCTCAAAGTGCATCAGAGGACAAGTCAACCACCATTAATACCAAGTAAAACTTTCACTAGACTAACAATAGCAAGACCGAGGCTAATAAAGCATACCTATGATCTGGGGGAAAAGGATATACAGATCCTAACTCTGCGAAAAAGTCCAATTCATACAAACCAGCCCCTAAAAATATGGGTGGACCAGAAACATGAACAGCCTCATTCATTTGGCTTCTTGTGGCTGATAGAATGGGCAAGCGAAAACCCCAAGTTGGATATCGGATCTCAAAAGCATTTGATGCATGGCTACTAAAAGTAACATCCAGGCTAGATAAAGCACGGAAGTGGCTAATATTAGGGCCATGAATGCTGAAACTGTTGTTGAGAGAGGGATGCTGGAGGGGCCTAAAACATGCAACATATGAGTAAGCTGACAAATGTGACAATGACTAATGCTCCCAAACATTTAACTAAAAGATCTCTGTAGCATGAATCATCATGATGATATTACATTTACAAAGATCATCTGTAATCACTTTCTTCAAGTCTAACTAACATGACTAAAAGATCTCAGTAGCATATAAAATCAAAAAGATGTTAAACTTAATACAGATCATTGCCTCCCAAATTGGTTTCAAACTATAGGTTACTAATTCTCTATTCGGCACAATCCTTACTCCTACTCCAAATGTTTCAATCTTGACAACTCAAACTCGTAACATAACAAACACAAACACACAATTAATGGAAGTGGATGAAGACAAGGCCAACTGAAAGTACAATGAAGAGATAAACTGTTATTGGGATGAAGATCAAAAGGTTGAAATTAAGGAAATGACACACACCCCACACCCCACACACTAATTAAATGGAAGTGGATGAAGACAATGGTAACTGAAAAGTACAATGATGAAGAGATGACCTGGCAACCTGCTAATGTGATGATGATCAAAAGGTGAAAATTGAGGGAATGAATGATGAACTTTATTTTATGAAATCCCAACATAATAAGAAGGGACTTTATTGTGGGATGAAAAGAGGAAAAAACAGACCAAAGGAATAATAACGATGTGAAATGAGAAGTATGTGGAAGAAAACAAGTAGATCTTTTCAAAACCTTGGCATGGGATATTGAATAGAAACTAAATATAGTATACTAGTATCCAATCCCTTTCACAGTTCATAGCTCTGTATTTGGCAGGCTTGCAACATAAATTGAGTAAAAAATTGAAAAGATCCTATCTCAAATGCCAGTTGTAGAAATTATTTTCTTTCCTTTCTTGGAGTGGCAATGGAGCCGGCAGCAAGAGCTACTGCAGGTTCGTGGGTGAAGTATACAGATAAGAAGTATATAGTGCAAAAAATAACTTGAAAGGCACCTAATGAGAGAGAGTGCTTACTGAGAAGATGGATGAACTTGAGTGAATCCACGAAATGGACAAATTTGAACCCTATAGGGCTGCAGCAAACAGAAAAGCCGGAAATTAAATTCATTGACTTGTAATCATTTCAAAGGAAACATAATCACCAGACAGACTTGTACAGCATTGTCTTCCACTACAAACAAGTAATTTGTGCAGATCAACAACAATATACAAAAGAAATTTTCAAAGATAACCCTCGGATACCATTGAAAATGTTACAGATGATAGCCATTGAAAAATTTTCCATTTGTCAATGACTCCCACAGTTACAAGGATTTTTATTTGTCATACACAAGGGGAACAAGGTGAATGTGAGAAACTTAGCAATGCAAAGCAGTATGCAAAAATTTGGAAAAATCATGAATTAAATTTAAAGAGAAAACAAAGACATTATGAAGACTAAAATGGTAATATATAAGATATACGCACAGCTACTATAAGTAAATAAAAAAAGAATCAAAGATTAGACAATTACACAAAGGTATCAGCCAGTAAATTGGCTCAAAGCCATAGCAATCTAAGAGGGGTATCATCTTTTTTCTAACAGGTAGAGACATGGACTGAAAACATTCTATTCTTTGCAAAAGGCATATCTATTTCCAGTAGAATCAAAAGTTTCCTTATCTTACAAACTTGGATGATGGTCGACTGATTCAAATGAGTTTTATTTTACCTTACTAATGCAGCAGATAAAGTTCCATGCTGGATCAACATTATCATGTAATAGCCTATCCCTATAGGTATAGAGATCAGCCTAAACACACCCAATCTCGCCTTTACCTCACCACCTTAAAGAATACTATCTTTAGAGGCATAGGAATGACCAAATTTCCAAAGCACCCAAGCGCCAAGAGGCCCAAGTCCAAAAACATTAGGATTTGGTTACAAAACATTCATATGCCATAAGCATTAAAAAGGGCCATTATGACTTTATGAATCGATACAATGTGCTGAGCCTATCATCTCTTGGCAAATACCTATTGTGTCCACAGGTGTACATTGATCATTGCCCAGAGAAATACATTCTCATACTACTTAGAGTATCCAGAACACAATAACTTCTCAGAATGTTATGATTCCCAGAAGTGGACTGCTCAACATTATCAATCAGAAGTTTATCAACTACAACCTTCATCCCTTATACTCCACTGTATGCAATTATGCATCATCTTCCTTTTGAGATGTCCTGAAATAATGTTCCGATACCCTTTGAGGCCAGGTGGCCCTATTCCTATACTTTCTTATCAGTAACATAAGGTCCCACTTCACTTTATTCGACAACTCCGCTCAATCCAATATCAAAAATTGTGCCAGCTAACAATGAAAGGTACTATTAGTGACAGACGGAATAACACCCATGGGTTACATGACCTAATCAAGAGGTAGCTAGACCCTAGAGTAAAAGAGGTTATCCAACTCTTGGTGTACCCCATCCTTCTATATCCATCACCATAAGAACTTTGGCTAGTTTCCCCTACAAAATTTTCTTAAAATCATAGTTCCTATCCCCACCCCCACACCATTCCTACAAAAGCATAACGGTTATACAGAATTCTGATATAAATGTCACAATTTCTGTGTTTTTTATTAATGACAATTGCTTGAAAATTTTGCTAATTATATTATTCTATACATTTCAAAATCATATTGACAACCTAACAATATCTATGTATTGAAATTACTCGAACAAGCAATTAAATGTAAAGTTGCAAAGCCTATGAAGTAATGAATTGATACAAATACCATTTACAGCATAAAGATCAATCTCATCATTTAACCCACAGTTGAAGTTCAAATACTATCTCAGGCAATTTTCCATTCATTTTATGATCAAGTATGTTCCTGATAGCTGCTCAACTAGGAATAACAACACACAATTGTATACGAAAAAGAACGAAAGCTAAAAGAAGTATCACAAGTTACCATTTCAGAAACAGTAAAGTAAAAGGGATAGTTGTCAACATTCCCATCATCCATGCCTGGTTCTGGAGATGAATTTGTGGAACCACTTGCATATAACCACCGGCCTTTCTCAACTTCCCGACAATTTGGGCATTGCATCATTCCCTTCATGTTAAAAGCAGAACCAATGCAGTCTGTACCAATGATCATGACAAAGAACATTACTTGACGAAATATATTCAATAAACCAGAAAATACTCTAATATCACAGATATTTGGTGCATCTACCTTCAATGCAGCAGGTTCTAATGATATTTTAAGAATATTTTAAGTGTATTCTTATATAAAATAGTTCTATAGCAAAGCTTGGCTGGTAAATCTTTGAAAAAGGGCTGACCTCAAACTTAGGCTCTAAATTTGTCTACATCAATGAGTGCCTATGTCTCCTCTGCACTAAAATGTTCTTTACAAAAGCACTTTCCGATCATACGTAGGACAAGACTTTATATTATAAAGGTGACAAGGTCTAGGACTTCGAACCATAAAGGACCGAATTGACTAACATATTAGAATAATCAACAGAGATATCAGATAGTAGAATCTTGTCTTTCATAACTATGGGTCTATGGGAATAATAGGAACTTTAGCCTACAAAAATATCACCCAAAGATGACTTGTCTACAGATGGACGATAAAATCATTAATATCTAATCTTCAGACCCTTGGTTTTTTATTCATCATATCCCAATTACATTGTTTTCTTGGTTTATTGGTTAAGTAATAGGGAGTTGTATCAATGAGACACCACGAAGATGTTTCTGTGAACAAGTAAAAAGGCTAAGCTGGAGGAAAAAATATAATATGAATCATTGCTATGCCATGAGGCTACCATGCATAACGTTTTCCACAAAATTAAGAAGAGACAAGTGCTCTATAGCACGCAAACTAGCTATGCAAAGTATAACTAAGGGGTAACAAATTAAAAACAAAACGTAGTATGATCATCTTAAAATATACTTTTTATTTGATCCTTGGCCTTAAAATATATTTGCATTCGAATGAACAAAGATCATATGACAAAAACTGACACCGCACACATATGCTTAAATTATACTCTTAACTATCACCTAAATCAATAAAAGTCAATTCTGCCTAGGTGCCTTGTTCTATACAACTCCTGATGACAAAAACCCCCACCTGCCCAAAAAGCTGTTCCTTATACATTTCAATATTAAAAATTAAAAAATAATAAAAATTTAAAATTTAAAAAATAAAAAATATTAGGGTTAACACGTAACTATTCGTAGACTACAACTTTATAAAACGGTATTGACTATTTCTTGAATCTTGAATAAAAGTGGAAACTCAGTTCATATGGTACTTCAGTTAATTTTAAAAAAAAAAAAGGCAAGGGTTTAGCCGTTAGCTGCTAGATTATGCTAGGCAATAAAGCTCAGGAATAGATTTACTCAGTAAAAGCAGCAGCTCAAAGCAGCCCTAATATTTAGATGAGTTACTGACTTACTGGACAGAAGCATTTTCTCAAAAAGCAGAAATGAACTGGGAAATTTTGGATTTTTCTACAACTCCTCTTCAAAACATTTACTTTGTATTAAATTCCTTTCTTGGATGTAAAAAACCAAAAAAATCGGATTTACAAAAATGCACAATACTTCTAAATATGGTCCAATTCGTATCTGGAACTTCTCCTGTACTGTTATGTAAAGATACACACTATTCTACAGATTGAATAAATCTCTCAATATAGCTAGCTAATACCAGTTTTTATCAATAGATAGCGAGTAACACCATAGCATGACCAATCAAAGAAGCTGCCAGTGATTCCAATTACCACTTACAAGCAGCTCTGCACGACAGTCAGAAAAAAGACTCACCGACAGTGGAATCATAGAATCCTATCACATGTCAACCAGATAATCTTGACATGGGAAGACTACAAGGTATAATAGTCAGCATTGCTCAATTATCCCCAAGAAGAAGAAAGATCAACATGATTGTTAGAAGGAACAGCACAGGACTCTATTGTGGATACCCACTCCATATCAGCAAAATACTTGCCATGCCTAAAAGTTCAAAATTTTCAAAAAAAAATAAAAATAAAATTGAAATTTGAAATGAACCTGATGGTTGGAATCTTCTAATACAGTATCCCAAACAACTGACATTATAACAAACACCATCATCAACATCCACGTTAGAGTAGTATTTCAGTAGTTCAGACCATAAAATAGTTAAAAGCTCCAAAAAAAAATTCTTCTACCAAAACAAGTACACAATTATTACTTTTCCTTTTCAGAAAAAACACTTCCCTTGCTTAACACCTTGAAGAGGATCCCGGAGATGTCAAATCAACTTATTGCAACATCACAGTATAACAACAAGATCCCAAAATAAAACTCTTCACAAAAACACGATACCGTGTGGAAATTCTCAAACCAAAAGAGACAGAGAGAGTTTGCTAAAAGACACACATGAAGTCCTAAAGGATAGAATATGGAATGAAACATTTCCAGGCTAAAAGATGTGATAAAATCAAGATCAAGGAAACAATTTCATTGTAGACTTTCAAGAGATACTTGACTATGACATGAAAAAAAAAAGGATAATCCAGTGAAGAAAGAACTACTAGATTCAACATAAATCAAAATAAGTCACAAACATTACAAGATCAATCAATCAATCAAAGCCTTAGTCCCACTTACAGAGTAGCATTTAATGGTAAAGCGATCTATAGATGACGACAAGAAGTAAGCTATTCAAAGAATTTCATAGTTCGCATAGTTGCATGAAAATGTAATGTATCACTCCACTAAACTGAAGAGACAGTTCTCACGAACAAAGAAAAATCAAAACACTAGCTTCACGCCTTGTTAAATGTTTCCAAATTAAATTATGCACAAGCTATCCCGAATTCCCGACAATCAAGTTAGTTACAAGATAACGACAGATTTCATAAATGACGTCGGCACATATATCCGAAACGGATGCTTTATTATTGTAGATTGTGAAACAAAAACCAGCTGCATTCGGGGGGGAGGAGAGGAGGGGAGGAGAATTGAAGTTGCATTTTCTTTCCGAATCTCTCCAACAGCAAAAGATTTGGTTTGTTGAAGGAAAGAAAATTAATCATACCAATTCCCAACACCTACCGTTACACCGTCATATCAATCCAATTATCCAAACAAGGATAGATGAATCCCTCCCTTTCACTTCCTTCCCATTCCCTCCATTTCTCCGTATCCAAGCAAGCCGTTAAAAAATACTACTTCATATCATGAATGATGGATGTTTTCTTTTGCAACCACTAATGCTTAACATATACTTTAACAACTAATCAGCTTCATTAACAGATCAAATGATAGTTCATCAATTCATCTACAAAATCATTCAGCCACTTAACCTTAAGTCCATAAAACAGCTTCCAAGTATACATAAGCCCAAACAACTTGTTTCATAAGGAATAATCACGGTATATATGTGCCTATGACTCCATATCCTCCACAGAAAACATAACCTCAAGGACATGCAAGGCTTTAGTATAGGGACTGAACATCTATTCTAGTATAATTGTCGAATTTAAGCCGCAATTAATTATCAATAAGAATTCTAAGCTCTTCAACTATGAAATTCACAAGAAATGATCATTTGTTGAGTAAGCAAGATAATGCTCACACATGCAACAGGTTGGACTTAACAAACTCACACCCACCAACCCATCTTCAACAAATAATCACATGATTAACACTATCAAATCAAAATTCAAACCATAAACAACACTATCTTCAAATCTTTAATGCTAACAAAAACAACAACAATAACAATCAAATAGAATTCTCAAATTTAAACACCCAAAAACATAAGAAAGCACAAAAAACACCCAAAATCATAATTGATCAAAACTAAACACCCAATTAAACAATCAACATTATAACAACATCAAAATTAAAGAAATCAAAAGTTAAAAAAATAAATAAAAATCAATTACCCAAATGAAATTCATGGCCACATTTTAGTTTAGCCAAAGATCTTTCACCACCGTAATTCACCAAATCAAGACAAATTGAGCAAGGAACACATGACTCAGGTTCAACATTCAAATCAATTGCTTGATCACTATCTTCTGACCTCAACATCAGTACAAAAATCTAATTAAAAACCAACAAAAGTTTTAATCTTTCTTAATTTTTCCTCAATTAACACTCAAAAACATCAATTTTAAACAAACCCCAGAAAACCCCACCTCAAATTAACCCCAAACTTTCGATCAGAAATCTGGGTTTTTCTTAAATACCCAAGAAAAATGTGATCACACACATAAAATTATATTCCTTGTATTCTATAATCTTTTTCTTTTATTATTTTTTTCTCTCTCTACTATCTATCTATCTTTTTCTTGCCTTCTGAAATTGGGAATGTTGTGTTTAATTTTGATATTTTTTAATGATTTTTTTTTTGTTTTTTTGTTAGGGGTTTATGTAAAGTTAAGTTAACTGTATTCTCTCAGAAATGTGACCTGTAAGGTTACGTGGTGCGTACATTCCGTGGTATTGTCTTCAAAGCATCTCTTGTATAGAGGGATTACATTCACATGATTTATAATGCTTTTAATTTGCTAACTAACGGTTAGTTAGTGTGTTTGGTTATAATTTGGTTCAACAAAATTTGGTTTAATTATAAGGTCTTATTTTAATGATTGTTATCTTGTTGATTAATTAATGTACTTTGGACATAATGAATGGGGAATGAATGAATGATTCTTGTACATGGTGGTGTTGTATTGGTGTGAAGGGAAATCGAGTTTAGTTTTGGTATCAACCGATTAAGTATGATATAAACGTTGATTATATACCGTATCGTGAAATGTGTACTGGAGGTACGGTTGTACGATGTTGAAAAAGATTCTTTTGATGGGTCTATATGTATACTCTTTAACTGTCAACTGTTAGTGGATTGGAATTGGATCTTTTGGTCGAATAATGTGTAGTCGTGCAGTCACCTGATTATCATGTCTTTCAGTTACAAAATTGGGGCTCGAATGAAAATTTAGTTAATATTGATCTTGTCTAAATAATATACTATATTGGCGTTTGGTGGATAAGTGGATTGAACAAAGTCCTATACCAAATGGTGATGGTAGCTAGAAGAGAGCGGTGGTGTTTATGGTGGTCGAAGAAGGGATAGATTTTGGGGGATAAATCCTCCTCTATCCGCTTCTATTGCGAATCGAGGACTCCTCCCTCTTCTTCCAATTTGTATATTCGATAGAAAAATCTATGGAATTGTGTTTACTCACTTTAAATTGAGTATTTGTTTCCCTCCTTTTCCTGCTAGGGTTGGGAATCCTGTATTTTCCATATCGATACAATTGAGTCGTTGGTGACGATGTAAAAGGTTTTTGGGAAATTGGTAGTGGTGGTAGAAAGGGGTTTGGGGAATTGGTGGTGGAAGAGGGTTTTGGGGGATAGATCATGGTGGTGGTGCTAGTGTAGACAACAAAGAAGTGTTGAGTTGTTAATGTTTTAGAGAGAGGAAGGGGTTAGAAGAGACTTTGCCTGTTGTACCAAGTTATCAAAATAGGAGACTAATATGAGAAAATACCATAACAGTTAGGGTTTTAACCAGATCTAAACATTAGTTGGGATTAAATTGTGAAGAACACCAATAGTTATGATTATTTGTGTCAATTTTTTCAAATAAAAACCTAACAAAACCTCCTAATAATAATAATAATGTAGTAGGTTAAGTCGGGGACGATCTCGCTGAGAAGGTTCAATTAATTAATGATCCGCTATGAATAATAATTAACATAGTCGATAAAAATAAGGAGCTTAATTAATCTAACTATAACCTAAAGAACTAAGGGGCCATTAGGTTGGGGGTATTCATCAAAGGGAATGGGAATCAA
>PYUH01000120.1:7528346-7542251 GCA_016808085.1 Suaeda aralocaspica | reverse complement strand
CCCCCCCCCCCTCCTATCTTTTGCATTCCCTTTCCGTACTACCACTCCACCACTACCCAACTCTAACCCTAACTACCACTGATGAGGCTATCGCACACCTATTAAGAATAAACCAAACCACTCTAACTAATATAGCTAGGGAAGTAGGGATCGAATCCACAGGGAAGCAATTAATCCTATTAGTTTTAAAAAGCTTAAACTGTATAAAGGGCCTTTGAATGTTGAATTAAGATTAAAAAGTTAACTAAAACTAGAACTGAATCGCTTAATGGAATAAATTTATGACTAAGCCTAGGACATCGGTTCACCACAGATTAACAAATGAATTGCACACAATTAATTAACAGATTATCAATTTCCTTGAATTAAGGTCCACTAATTCTCTCGAATCCAGTCTCTTTCAAAACTCCTCTAATGGCTCTCGCTCACTTAGACTTGTTTTGCCTATTGTCCCTATAATCTAATTGTGGTAATCTTACCTCTCGGCATCGATTTCAACAATATCAAACTAACAATTAAACCTGGCAATATTTAACTGAAAGCAAGAACATTAATAGCCAAACTAACAATTATGAGCAAAACATCAAAATGAATCCATGGATCCCCTAGTCCTAGAAAAAGAACTACTCACTCATAATTGAAAATGCAAAAACTAAATCAATAAGAGAATACAAAGTCCTAAACATGATTAAACTAAATAAACTAACAATAATCAAGAGTTTAAATCTAAGCATAAAACTAATAAAACTAAAAGCATAAATTAAAACTAATAATAAACATTAATAAAGAACAAGAATTGAGATTGAATAAAACCTGAATATTATTGATTGAATGATTGACAAGAGTTTCACACTTAGAGAGAGTTTTTGGACTAAACTAGGGTTTGTAAAAAAATAATAGGCGTAATTGGCAATTAGGAGTACAAAAACATTAAGTACTACGGCTAAACAAGGAGAAAACACGCGGAAATCCCCCTTGGAGCCACCCGCCCGGAGGGGTCCGGACGAGCAGCCCTTACCTAGGCGGTTGGCTTCGACCCGAGCGCTTGGCTTCGCCTTGGCTCGTTTCTCGGTTTTTGCTCGTTCTTCCTTAATTACTTCTTTAATCCTTCATTTAGCACTCCTAATCCTCAATAAAGCTTCCCAAATGACTTCAACTCTTCACTAACTTCTTCAAGTGCTTCAAAAGGTTCGGAAAACAACGATAAATCATCGATTCCTATAAAATCTTATAA
Source organism: Suaeda aralocaspica (assembly GCA_016808085.1). Lineage (NCBI taxonomy): Eukaryota > Viridiplantae > Streptophyta > Magnoliopsida > Caryophyllales > Amaranthaceae > Suaeda > Suaeda aralocaspica. Next base: position 7,541,017 of record PYUH01000120.1, on the reverse strand, counting down.
AAAGCACAACAAACACTCGAAATAGCAAAAGTTAGTAGAAATGGCTCAAAAGAGCCGTATTAGAGCTATAAATCAATCGGGATCGGGGGTAAAATAAATGTCAAATATCAACTTATCAACCACCACTCAACTCTAACCCTAACTCTCACCACCACCCAACTCTAACCCTAACCACCACGACCCAACCGCCTCTCCCTCACCCACTCGCCGCACCTCTACAATCCCTCCCAAAACCACCACAACTCCAACCGAAACCACTTTAGTCCCTCCCAAAACTACCAAAACTCCAACTGAAACCACCACAGCTCCACTCGAAACACCACCTCCTTATTTTCCACCCTTCCCCCTCCCTATCTACCCCCCTGCTTCCCCTCAAAACCTCCAAAAACCCATGAAACCAAAACCTAAACCCACAATACCACCTCAAAATTGGCCGGCAAGGGGCGGCAAAGGGAGTGGGAAGACCGGAGAGTAGTGGTGTAGGTTTTTCAAGGGTGTTGGAGGTGGTTTTGAGGGGTGACTTGTTGTTTTTGAGAAGGGTGTGGGGAAGATTTCGTGGGTGATTGTTGGCGGAGAGTGGCGAGCGGTGGTCGGTGAGGTTTGGGGCAGGAGAGACGGTGAGGTTGGTGACCTTCTGGTGGTAGGGGTTAGCTTTAGGTGGTGGTTTGGTAGGGTATGGTGGTTGTGTGGTGGTTTCATTCTTACACTTTTTCAAAACAAACAACTACATAAATCTAAGATAATACCATTACATTCCCCTTCATTCCTATTCATAAGTCATTCTCTTTCCCTTTCTCCAACCAAACGGCCAATAAAAACTACAAATAAAAAGACTCCAAAATTAAGTATCACCACTAGCATAATTAATGCAAAACCCAATTCCTACCCTAAATTAGATCAATTATTCAAGAGGAAAGGTACGCCCTAAAAATACCATAATCCTCTCCCGAGTATCTATGACTTCTCAAATTTGCAATCATACCTATTCCTGCGGGATCATATAAATTAAAAACATTAAACATGACACCCTAATTTTCTAATAATCTATTCTACTATTCTCAAAGAGAATTTCATGTCCTTAATCGAAGTAGTCAAATCCGTCAAAATCCAACACCCGTTGTGATAAAGACAATTGAATCATAACAATACTAATTATCCCTAATCTAGCATAGGCATAAACACAATCGATTGAGCAAGAGCAATTTATAATTAAATTGGAGATTGAAAAATCAATCAAACCTTAATCATGACTAGGGTTTTACTTAACTCTAGATGAAGTACTAAAACATAATTAAAGAGAAAAATAAAGGCAAAGCATAAAAGTTAAACAAGAAATAAAAACTAACGAAGGAACTAGTTTAATTTGAAGAACTTAATTCACAATATTAGAGAAACTAGTTAATATTGTTGCTACTCATGCAAATACCACTCTAGAGGAAGACCCTGTTCTCCTCGTCTTATTTTTACTTATTTTTAGCAAAAATAAGTTCAGTTCAGCAAAAATAAGTTCTGTTCAATAAAAATAAGTTCAGTGATGAGGCTATCGCACACCTATCAAAAATAAACCTAACCACTCTAACCAATATAGCTAGGGAAGTAGGGATCGAATCCACAGGGAAGTAATTAAACCTATTAGTTTTAAAAAGCTTAAACTGTATAAAGGGCCTTTAAATGTTGAATTAAGATTAAAAAATTAACTAAAACTAGAACTGAATCGATTAATGGAATAAATTTATGACTAAGCTAAGGACATCGGTTCACCACNGACTAAGTCTAGGACATCGGTTCACCATAGATTAACAAATGAATTGCACACAATTAATTAATTAGATTATCAATTTCCTTGAATTAAGGTCCACTAATTCTCTCGAATCTAGTCCCCTTCAAAACTCCTCTAATGGCTCTCGCTCACTTAGACTCGTTTTGCCTATTGTCCTTATGATCTAATTGTGGTAATCTTACCTCTCGGCATCGATTTCAACAATATCAAACTAACAATTAAACCTGGCCAGTATTTAACTGAAAGTAATAAAAGTTGACAACAGGTATTCAAGTACATTAATAACCAATCAACAATTAAGAACAAGCATCAAAATCAATCCATGGATCCCCTAGTCCTAGAAAGGGAACTACTCACGCATAATAGAAACTAAAGGAACTAATTTAATCATAAGAACTGGAACTGAAAACATGACTACAACAATTAAACTAATTAACAAGAACAAAAATAACTCAAAAGCAAGAACTAAAACAAAAACAAGATCTAAAATTAAAATACTACTAACAATTAAAACTAAGGAAAATAATTAAACTAATAAAAACAAGAGAAGAAAATAAAGAAGAACCTGAAATTGCAATTGTATTGAATGAATGATTGAGTTTTGACAAAAGTAAGTTCTAGAGAGAAACTGAATGAAAAATCCTAATGAGAGAAAATAATTTCTAGTCTAGTCTCTAATGTGTTAAAAAGACCTAACACAAACACTATTTATATAAAAAGTACAATGCTCGGGTCAAAAGGAGTGAAAAACGGGCTCCGGACAATCCGCCCGACCAATCGGGCAAAATCCGCCCGATCGGGCTCACAAAGCGAGTGATTTTGGCCTTGGAAGCAATCCGCCCGATCGGGCGCGATCAGTGTTTTCGCCCCTATCTTCTTGAAAAATGCTAAGTAAATTCCGCCCGACTGCCCGGGCGAAATGACTTTTTCGCCTAAATCAAGTTGGCTCGTCTTCTAGTTACTCCAGGCTTCATCATAGCTTCCTGATTACTTCAATTCTAACCCATGGCTTCTAGTACCTAGTTGTAACTCATATGATTGCCTCGGAATCAATGCAAAAACACCGAAATCCTGCAAAAAGTCACTAATAAGCACAAACAACTCCATACAACCAAATGTTAGCCAAAATAGCTCCGAAGAGCATAGGTTAGAGTCAAAATAAACCAGAAAAGGGGGGTAAAATATAAGCATAAAATACACTTATCATTCAGTTCAGCAAAAATCAGATTCAATCCTTAATATATTATTAATGATTTCAGCAAAAATAAGTCCAGTTCAGTAAAAATAATTTCAGATAAGTAAAAATAAGTTCAGTTCAGCAAAAATAAGTTCAAATCAGTAAAAATAAGTTCAGTTCAGCAAAAATAAGTTGACAAGAACAGGGCCGAAGTGGCCGAAGTCCAAAGGACCCAAAATTAAAGCGAATCTATACTTGATTGCTAATGGTCCTCATAATAAAGTATTAACATTATGCTACAAAGGACCCAAAATTACGATAGACTCATAACTGGCCAGCTGGTGCCTCGACCAGTGGGCGTTGGGTATCCAGTGGGCAAGACACCAATCACACCAGGTTTAGCAACACCACATACAAAGCTTGCGTGCGCTTGTTTCGGTTCTTGAGCCACTAGGTCAACTTTGAGGGAATATAACTTGATCTCTACAGAAATAGGACGTGTTACCTACCATTGCGAAGCTCTTCGAGTCTAGTTTCCAACAAAATTTAAATCGCATCAATCAGATGAGTAAATCTTGAGATATAGCAAAAATAGTGAGCGTTGATCAAGCTGAACTTTCACAAACATAAATGTTTCTTCACTTATAACCCAATTTCACCCCTAATAAGCTATACCATGACCCATATAGATGCTAATAGACTTTATATGATGATAATTCCCGAGTTAAACGTCCATAATTGTCAACGGTCTTCTTACAGTTACCGACTTCGCTCAACTTTGCTCCAAAACCTTCCAATTGTAGCTATAAAACTACCATAAAATTAAGAAAACCGCAAATGAAGCGTAATAGAGCACAAAATGGATATTTCACGCAATTCATGCCTAAAATGAAACTGTATGAACCTAATTTTCTCTAAATATGCACCTAAACATGCCTAAAAATTCTATGTAAATATGCTTCAACATGCATCTTGTACGGGAATTGTTAGTTTCAAACGTAGACATAATGTTGTTCGCAATACAGTTGTTGATGTTTTTTATCGGTCTGGAATTTCAACTCGGAAAGAGGTTGACATTGATTTATGTGGAGGAGATGATGGACCTCTTCGACCCGCCGACATGTTACTATATTCTTGGGATTGTGGATGAGATGTATGCGTTGACTTGATTGGTCGGTTCGTCTCCTTTGACGTTGTTAGGGTTGTCTGCTTTTGTTCCAGGTCTGGTTGTGGTTGAAGCGGCTTATCATAAGCATGTTAAGTATAAGGCTCGTTGTGGAGCGATTGGGTATGGTTTCACCCTCTTTTTCTTTTCTTCAGTAGGAGAGTTAGGGATAGATGCCAAGGTTGCAGAAACAAGTACAAAATTTCTCCAAGACTTAGGATATTGGAGCACATGCAATTGCCCATATCTTTACATGGAATGGGTTTACGATAGCTGGAGGAGCGAGGGGTTGGATTATATCTCGGCTTCCCACTAATTTCATGTAAAAAAATATGATGTTGTATGTTTTTGTTGTTGTTGTTGATGATGATGATGATGACGATGATGATGATGACGATGATGATGATGATGATGATGATGATAATAATAATAATAATAATATAATAAAGAAAATTTGATGGGAACAATCCCAACTTTAGATTAATCGTGTATAATCCCAAATTTCACCAAAACTTCTCAAAAAGACCTGTGACCTGTTAAGGACTCTAGGAAACCGGTGAAATAAGGTAAATGCTACGTGTTTCAATCTGATTGGTTATAACTTAATTAATAAACAAAAAAAACATTACTTTTTATTAAATTAAATAACTTGAACTTAATTATACAGTAATTAAAACAAATTCATCCTCTATAAAAAGGTAAAAAAAATCAACCACTCTACCACCCAAACTATTATCCACCACTAACTACCAATGACATCCCACATCTGACCCCCTCACCATTGCCACACCATGAAAACTTCACCACTACTAGCCTACACTCATCCACAACTTCCCATTGGTCTACTACAACCCAAATCCTCACTCTCCTGCTAAGTAGACAACCTCGGCATATATTAAAATCAGTCACTTTATATCAACCTTAACCATAAATTAAAGTCCTAGGAAGGCATTTAAGCTTACAACAAACCATTAGCCTCTTATCTTCCAGAAATTCTACAATTGATGAGTTTTAATTCCATCCCTTAATATAAAAAGTACATGAGCTTACGCTATAAAAAGCATTTTACAAAGTCACCACTAAATTCAATTAAAAAATAAGGAGGGGATATTAGAGGTGGCAATAAGTGGATCTACAAAATTGGTGGTGGTGGCAACAACGGAATAAAAAAATAGGAAGTTGATGGCGCATTAGTGGTGGTGTTCTAATGGTGATGGTAGCGATTACAGGAGAGAAGAGATTGAAGGAGGGAAAATACAGAAAAAGATGGAAGCTAAAGGGATATGAGATTAAAAGTAAATTTTTATAAAAAAAAATTAAGACGTGTATCACAGGTTACCGATTTTTTTGACTATTTTGAGAAGATTTGGTAAAAGTTGGGATTATACTCGGTCAATCCAAAGTTTGACACTATTTTGAGCAGAACGCTTAAAGTTGAAATTACTTCCATTTATTTTTCCTAATAATAATGAGAAAGTTAGGCTAGGGAAGCTAATGAACATACTCGTTTTTGTCTTCTGTGCAATCGGTCCTGTAAACTACTCAAGCAACAAATAAGTTATTTTGTGACCTTGATTTTATTAGCTACTAGGAACGAAGAGTGATATTGTGTTTGATCTCTTCAAAAACTGAAACACTTAACATCGCCCACAAAATCATTAAAATCGCCCGTATTTTTCCCAGCTTTACCACTTATGCCCTTATGCTTTTCAAAGTAAATTTCTCCACTTTCTCTCGCTAAAAATTCTTCCACCTCCAAACTTTCTCCTCATCGGGTCCTAATCGTCGCCGGGTTGCACGAGGTCGTTCGCCACTGTCGGAGGAGGCGAAACGAGTATGTCGGGGCCAGAATAGTCAGTAAGTTATTAATTGGCTTTTGTAGTTGAAATGTGCGTTTGATTTAGGCGAAGTACAATATAGTTAACACATGCGTCTGATTTGGGCGCAGGTGTCAAAATTAAAAAAAAATAAAATAAAAAAATGTTGAAAGTTGCGCCTAAATGAGACGCAGAGGTAAAAAAAATGGTATCTGCATCTGTAGGAGACGCACGTCTCAAAATTTTCTTTAAAAAGTAAAAAAAAAATAGAACATGCGTTTGTGTTAGACAAAGGGAGAATGAGACTTGCGTTTGAGTTAGGCGCATGTCTCATGACTCCTTCGCCTAATTCAAATGCAGGTTTCTTATTTTTTTTTATTTTTATTTAACTAAGTTATTTTAGGTAATTAATATATATTTCGGTGTTTGAATTAATTATTGTAACTAATTAAATAATTATGAATTGTTGTTGTTAATTAATTAGTTATTAATTAATAAGTAAGTTTTTAAATTAAATTATCGTGTGTAGTTTAAATTGTTTAAGTAGTATAAATACATAAATAAATAACTATTAAGTAGTTTTATTCATTAGGATGTTAAAAAATGTTTATCCTTAATTAAAGCTTGATTTTACGGAAATTAATTTGTATGATTTTATAATTAATTAAGATATTATTTTTATGATTAATTAATTAAGTTATTAATTAATAAGTTTTGAAATTAAATTATCGTATAAATAGATAAATAATTATGAGTTAGTTTTATTAATTAGGATGTTAAAATTTGTTTATCCTTAATTCAGCTTGATTTTACGGAAGTTAATTTGTATAACTTTATAAATAATTAAGTTATTAAATTTGTAGGAACGTGATTTTGGGGGTGACGGCGTGGATCATAACCATTTTATTCGAGATGAAGGATTTGAAGATCGTGATGCATTACATAAGTCGGTACAAGGTGTGTCCATGCCTCTTGGGTTCTTTTTGACGATTATGAGTATAAAGCCGGGGGATGGTGGTTTAATAAACACATAATTAAAGTGTGATAGATATAAGAGCGATACGGTTCAGGATCTTAAGTATGCGGAACGTCATCATACGGAGAGGAACGATATAGGATGTCGCTTTTGTATTAAAGCGGTAACTAGGAGTGGTTTATGGTTTGTGAAGACAATACCGAATCGGGGAAAGAACAACCATAAATTGATGGTTTATCCGCAGGGCCATCGACAAATTAGTGGCCTTAGTCCAGAAGCAAAGAAGTTGGTTGCTGATATGTCTGATGCACATACTAAACCGGCGCAAGTGCAGAGAGCGATTCAGTTGCAATCCCCAGAGTTGAACCCCAAAAAACAACATATTGACAACTGCAAACAGTAGTTGAAGAAGAAGAAATCAGAAGGTCGAAATGCAGCTGAGCAGGTCCTTTCATATGCCGTCAGGTACCACTTCTTGTCCTCTCTTGACTCGGATGAATCTGGAAAACTTATTCGTACATTTATTGCTCATCCGGATTCTGTTAACCTGTTGCGGACATACCCTCATGTTTTACTGTTGAATTCGACGTATGAGACAAACCGGTACAAGTATCCATTGGTAGAGTTGATTGGTGTTACGCCAACGAACACGAACTTTCTTGTTAGTTAGGCCTTGTTAAGAAATGAAGTCGAGCCAGATTACAAGTGGTTCCTTCAGGAGGTGAGCACGTTGGTTGGTGCTAGAGTGAGACCGAGAGCTATTGTTAGTGATCATAAGCTATCATTAACAAAGTCGATCACTGATATATTCCCTGACTCGGGGCATGTACTTTGTATTTGGCATATCAATCGAGATGTTCAAAATTGGGTTGTGAAAAGAACTGGGTCTAGGGTCACGGGGAGGCAATTTATGCGGGGAGATTGGTATAAATTGGTGCATTCGACTACCGAGGCCGAGTATTAGGGGAACTGTTAGTTGTTGTTGGATAACTGGTATTGGGTCGGCGAGAAGGATCTGCAAGATGCATGGGCAAGAAATTTGGATCTCCGAGGAACAACAACTATTCAAAACTATCTGGAGACAACATGGCTTCAGTATAAGAAGAAGTTTGTAAAAGCGTGGACAAATAACATGTGTCACTATGGCAATGTGAACAACTGTCGGACCGAGAGTCAACATTTGTACCTCAAAGAATTGGTGAAGAGTTCGACGTCGTCAATTGACATATCGTTTGAGAAGGTTCATGCTTGAATTGAAGTGGAGATAATCCAGATCAAGAACTCCTTTGAGATTTGCAGGGGAAAATTAGACACCGAGCATATTGTTTCTCTTCCACATGTCCATTTTGTTGGTAAAGTTTTCAACAACTGTTTGGAGCTAGTAGCGAAGGAGGTGAGGAAGATACATAACTGGGATTATAATATGGATATGTGCGATTATGTCTTCCAACGAACCCATGAAATACCGTGCGCATGCAGCATTCAGCAGCGACTTTTGTAGGATCAACCGGTTTACATAGATGACGTTAATTTGTTCCGGAGGACATTAGTCATCGGCAATGGGGCGGACATGGCAGATTTTTTGGAGGAGGCGGAGCAAGACAGCCAGTTCTTTCGCGCTTTAGTGGAGGAGGTTGATACTAGTGACCCATCTATCATTCGTTCCATATCTCGTCTTGTCCACGGTCAACTACATCCCCATATGGATCCGAGCGATCCTGTAATACCCACATTTTCACTTATTTTAAGAAAGTATTTTTATACTTTATTCGTATAATTTTAATATTTTTATTGAAAAAAAAAATATGTTCAATAGGAATATTAAATAAAAAGGAATTAATAATAATAAAAGAAATAATAAATAAGTTTTGATTGAAAGTAATTATTTGTGTTCATAAATAGTATTTTATGTTTTCAAAATAATTTAAAAGACTTCTAAAAATAGAATTTTCAAAGGTTTCCTAATTTATTTTGAGGCAAGGGCCTAAAGGTAATTTCCACTTTGTTAGGATTAGTATGGGCTTTTCCAAATCCTACTTTGGGGCCTATAAATACCCCTTAAAACCCAAAATTTTAGATTTTCATTCTCATACTAGTCAGGAAAAAAAAAATTGTTTTGGTGTCTTGGGATCCGTGCCCAGCCGGACCCACCGCCGCCGCCCTCGCCGCCACAGCGCCACCGCCGGCTGCCATCGCCTGTTCCCTCCCCTCTTTGGTATTTTCCGAAATTCTTATAAAAAAATAAAAAAAATTCTCCTTCTTTCTTTTTTATTCAATCTTGCAAATTCATGTTCATACTTATGTATAATCATGTTTTTATAAGTTTTAATCATGTGTTAATAAAGTATGAATTGTTTTAAGGCATGAATTAAAATTGTTGTTCATGAAATTTTAGATTAGGGTTTATAAATTATGCAAGTTATGATTTTTTTGAGCTTTTATGATTTATACTTCAATATTATGATCATGAGTTATTGTTGTGTGAATTTATGATGATTTTACGAAGTTTAGATTGATTTTTAAAGGCTTTAAAAATAAAATAAATTGCTGTCCAAAATTTATAATCATGAAATTCAATTGAATAAATATTTTGATCATGATTTGGTTTATGAAAAAATTGTTCTAAAGTATAGATTGGTTTCATAATTATGTTAGTTGATTGTTGAAGAGTTTTACCATGAAATTTTGATGTTTTTATGAGTTTTTCATCGCTTTAAAACTTATAAATAAATCTGAAATTTTTATAAAAACAAGTTAAAAATAGGTTTTAAGTGTTCATATTATGCTAGTATGATCACATATGAATTCTATGATGTTACATATAATTTTTAGTATGTTTTATGAAGTTTAGAAGTGATTTTAAGCATGTTTAACATGCTGTCCAGAATTTATAAAGTAAATAATTAGGCTTTTAAAATATGTAATTAGCATAAATTGATCATATAAATTAAGTAATACATAGTATGATTGAGTTATGTTGTTTTTGAAGCTTTTCAAGGAGTTTTAGTAATTTTGTATTGCTGTCCACTTTTCTAAAGTGGCATAAAAATTATACTAAGGTTTTATAAAGCATAAATAAGTCCCAAAAACTAAGTAGTCATACAATAGAAAATAAAAGTGAAGTATGGAATTGAATAGAGACAATATAAGGAATGTTTTGGACAAGTTTCCAATATAAAAGTTAGTTTATAGTTGTTGTACAATTTAGTCAACAAGGTTTTAATTTAGTTTCGGTTTTTCCATATGTAGGAGACTTTGATCTAGTCCACTTCTAGAAGTTGTGGCAGAGCACCGTTACTTTACAAGGTACGTAAGTACTAAACACAAACACAGGAGTTAGGATGCATGCTTGAACAATTCTTGATTACATGAAATCTTGTATGCTTGTTTTGAATCATGAATTTATGTGCATGACAAGTTTATTAGTAGCATGTTCTTAAAGTATGATGGCATTTCCATGTTAAATAGAAGTTAAATTTTTATAAGCTTGAAGTGAAATGTTATGATCAGTTTAATTTGGCCAAAAATTTATTGATCAAGGAAGGAAGTCATTTTTAAGTTGATCAGTTACTTAATCAACAAGAAAGATAGTTGTGAATTTTTATTCACATGATTAAAAGAAGTTATGAGCAATTATTTTAGACATGTTGTCACTCACAGTTTAATGTGTGGTCAAGAAGAAAGTAAGTAATTAGCTACTCATAGTTAATGTGTGGTAAAGGAAGTTCAGTTTAATTAAAGGGCACACATGAGATTAACTTTGAATTACCTTAAATTGAAGATAATAAATATGGCTTGATTGATTTGACGCATGTCTTTATGTGATGTTGTGTGTGTGAATCATAATATTGTTAAACCGGTTAATCATGTAAAGTGTAAGAGGGCTTGCATCAAAACTCTTGGAGCGTATATACCTTGAGTATGAACAATGGGGGGAGTCGTATGGAATAGTGATCTATGACTTCTAATTGAGAGTACAAGTTCTATTTTTAATGCGCTGGATATCCGTCACTTTATGTGACATAGTAATACCTTCTTGGAGCTGCTCCCAAGTTGGTGCCTAATAGGGTGATGATTTTTTAGGAGGAAACCCATTCGATGCAGGATCCATAATTTTAAATATAATAATTAAATTAATCGAGTCCATGTATAGGTGAAACAATCGTTAAAGATAAGTTGAGTGCATGTTTAATTTCTTTTGATTGTTGCATAGTCTTTAGTAGTTATGTACTCAGCTTTGCTGACTGTTTGTTTTGTGTGCATGGCTTTGTCTTGGAATTGGCCCTACAATAACCCACTTGTGGTGAGTAGTTGTCTAGTAAAAGAAAAGCTGCAGGTACAAGTGGGCATAATTCATTTCATGATGGGCAGGAGTGACAGCGCTTGCTATGTTTTGTAGCTTTACTTTATTTTGTTGCTTGATGACTAACATTTATTTTGGATGTTATTTGATTTCTAAAGACTCTTAGTTTTGATTTGGTTTATAAGGGCCATTAATATGGTTTCGAAGTGTAATAAGTTTAAAGTTGATTTTTATTTTGAGATTGTTTTGAAGTTTAGTTTTAAATTGTTTTGGTTTTAATACTTCTGCTGTAGTACTTTGATAAATTCCTTAGCCGTTATCACAGTGGCGGTTGATGTAGAAAGAGTTCCTGGTAGGGTCACTTCAACTGAATACGTGGAAAGGGAACTAGAGAGCTACACTTCGGACGGACAGGTGTTGGCTTGTTCACTTCCTGACGGCTCGGACCTTGGTTCCTGCGAAACAAGGGAACAAAATCCTTGCAGGATTTTTCCCCCTCCGATGCTTAATGTGGGAGGATTAAGGTTAAATAACAATAATTAAAAATATTAATCTAGAGAGAGACTCTAGTATTATGTAAGAATTGTAGGAGAGTGAATGTGATTGAATGAATGAATGCCCCAAGGGGTATTTATAGGCAAGATCACCAAGGGTTCCCTAGGGTTTTGGGACACTTGTCCCTTGGCGATTGGCTTGTGCCTTTATGAGCCCTTATTGGGCTTTTTTAATCCTTTGGCCTTTGGCCCATAACATGGAGTAGTCTCTTCTCCTTAAACCGAACACGTGGCATGATAAGTGTATTTTATTCTCATATTTTACCCCCTTTTTCTGGTTTATTTTGACTCTAACCTATGCTCTTCGGAGCTATTTTGGCTAACATTTGGTTGTATGGAGTTGTTTGTGCTTGTTAGTGACTTTTTGCAGGATTTCAGTGTTTTTGCATTGATTCCGAGGCAATCATATGAGTTACAACTAGATACTAGAAGCCATGGGTTAGAATTGAAGTAATCAGGAAGCTATGATGAAGCCTGGAGTAGCTAGAAGACGAGCCGACTTGATTTAGGTGAAAAAGTCATTTCGCCCGGGCAGTCGGGCGGAATTTACTTAGCATTTTTCAAGAAGATAGGGGCGAAAACACTGATCGCGCCCGATCGGGCGGATTTCGCCCGGGCAATCGGGCGGATTGCTTCCAAGGCCAAAATCATTCGCTTCGTGAGCCCGATCGGGCGGATTTTGCCCGATTGGTCGGGCGGATTATCCGGAGCCCGTTTTTCACTCCTTTTGACCCGAGCATTGTACTTTTTATATAAATAGTGTTTGTGTTAGGTCTTTTTAACACATGGGAGACTAGACTAGAGATTATTTTTCTCTCATTAGGATTTTTCATTCAGTTTCTCTCTAGAACTTAGTTTTGTCAAAACTCAATCATTCATTCAATACAATTGCAATTTCA
>PYUH01000120.1:7507861-7528321 GCA_016808085.1 Suaeda aralocaspica | reverse complement strand
AAACCTCCTAATAATAATAATAATGTAGTAGGTTGAGTCCGGGGACGACTCTCTGAGAAGGTTCAATTAATTAATGATCGTTGAGAATAATTTAACATAGCGATAAAAATAAGGAGCTTAATTAATCTAACTATGAACCTAAAGGAACTAAGGGCCATTAGGTGGGGATTATCAAGGAATGGAGATAACTGCCCCCCCCCCCCCTCCTATCTTTGCATTCCCTTTCCGTACCTACTCCACCATACCCAACCTAACCCTAACTACACTGATTGAGGCTATCGCACACCTATATAAAAAATCCAAACCACTCAACTAATATGCTAGGAGGTAGGATCGAATCCACAGGGAAGCAATTAATGCCTATTGGTTAAAAAGCTTAAACTGTATAAAGGGCCTTTGAATGTTGAACTTAAGTATTAAAAGTAACTAAAATAAACTGAATCGCGATAATGGAATAAATTATGGGGGGGGGACAAGCCTAGGACACGCGTTCACCACAGATTACAACAAATGAATTGCACACAAATTTAATGACAGATTATCATTTCCTTGAATAAGTCCACTAATTCTATCTCGAGTCCAGTCTCTTCAAAACTCCTCTAATGGCTCTCGCTCACTTAGACTTGTTTTGCCATTGTCCACTATATTAATTGTGGTCTTACCTCTGGCTCGATTTTCAAACAATATAAATAACATAACCTGGCATTTTACTGAAAGCAAGAACATTATGCCAAAACTAACAATATGAGCAAAACACAAAAATGAATCCAGGATCCCCTAGTCCTAGAAAAAGACTACTCAATCTCATAAGTGAAAATGCAAAACTAAAATTTTTCAAATAGGAATAACAAAGTCCTACATTGATTAAACTAAATAAAAACTAACAATAATAACAGAGTTTAAATCTAAGCAAATAAACTAATAAACTAAAAGCATAAAATTAAAACTCAATTAACATTAAGAAGAACAGAATTGAGATTGAATAAAACCTGATATTATTTGATTGAATGATTGACAAGATTGTCACACTTAGAGAGAGTTTTTTTGGATAAACAAACTAGGGTTGTAAAAAAATAATAGGCGTATGGCAATTAGGAGTACAAAACATTAAGTCCACGGCTCAACAAGTGAGAAAACACGCGGAATCCCCCTTGGAGCCACCCGCCGGAGGGGGTCCAGGCGAGCACCACTTCCCTAGGCGGCTGGCTTCGACCCGAGCGGCTTGGCTTCGCCTGGGTCGTTTCTCAGTGTTTTTGACTGTTCTTCCTTAATACTCTTTATCTTCATTAGCACTCCTCAATCCCATTCAAAGCTTCCAAATGGACTTAACTCTTTCACAAACTCTTTCTTCAAGTTGCTTCAAAAGTTCGGACAACACAGATAAATCATCGTTCCTTAAAAATCTGTATAAAAAAGACACAAACAAACACTCGAAATAGCAAAAGTAGTACGAAATGCTCAAAAGGAGCCGTATAGAGCTATAAATCACTCGGGATCGGGGGTAAAAGTAAATGTCAATATCAACTTATCAACCCACCACTCAACTCTAACCCTAACTACTCCACCACCACCCCCAACTCTAAACCCCCCTAACCACCACGCCCAACCAGCCTCTCCCTCACCCACTCTCCGCACCCTCTTACAATCCCTCCCAAAAAAACTTCCACACTCAACGAAACCTTTAGTCGTCCTCCCAAAACTACCAAAACTCCAACTGAAACACCACCACAGTCCACTCGACAACAAACCACCTCTTATTTCACCCTTCCCCCCCTATCTACCTAGAACTCCCTCTCCAAAACCCTCAAACAACCCATGAAACCAAAACCTAAAACCCACATAAACCACCTCAAATTGGGGCCGCAAGGGGCGGCAAGGGAGTGGGAAGACCGGAGGGGGAGGAGTATGGTGGTAGGTTTTCAAGGGTGTTGGAGGTGGTTTTGAGGGGGTGACTGTTTGTTTTTAGCAAGGTGTGGGGAAGATTTCGGGGTGATTGTGGGCGGAGGTGCGCGAGCGGTGGTCGGTGAGGTTTGGTGCCAGGAGAGCGGTGAGGTTGGTGACCTGTCTGGTGGTAGGGTTAGCTTTAGGTGGTGTTTGGTAGGGTATGGTGGTGTGTGGTGTTTCATTCTACACTTTTCAAAACAAAAACTACAAATCTAGATCCTACATGTCATTCCCCTGTCATTCCTATTCATAAGTCATTCTGTCTCCCTTTCTCCAACCAAACGTCCAATAAAAACTACAAAATAAAGACCTCATAAATTAAGTATCACACAGCTAATATATGCAACCAATTCCTACCCTAATTTAGTCATTATTCAAGAGGAAAGGTAGCCCCTAAAATACCTAATCTCTCCGAAGTATCTGACTTACTCAATTGGCAATCATACCTATTCCTGCGGGATCATAACAATTAAAACACAGTTAAACATGAACACCTAATTTTCTAATAATCTTATTCTACTATTCTTCAAGAGAAGTCATGTCCTATATCGAGTAGCAAATCCGTCAAAATCCAACACCCTTTGTGATAAAGACAATTGAATTCATAACGACTACTAATTATCCCTTAATCTGCAAGGCATAAACCACATCGATGAGCAGAGCAATTATAATTATTAATGGAGGATAAAATCATCAAACCTTAATCATGACTAGGGTTTTTATTAACTCTAGATGAGTACTAAAACATAATAAAGAAAATAAAGGCACAGGCATAAAAGGTAAACAAAGAATAAAAAATCATAATCACGAATGAATGTTTAACTTTGAAGAAACTTATTCCCATATTGAGACAACTAGTTAATATGTTGGCACTCATGCAAATACACTCATAGAGGAAGGCCTGTTCGTCTCGTCTATTTTTACTTAGTTTTCGCAAAATAGTTCATCTAGCAAAAAATAAGTTCTGTCATAAAATAAGTTCAGTGATGAGGCTATCGCCACCCTATCAAAATAAACATAAACCACTAACCAATATAGCTAGGAAGTAGGGATCGAATCCCAGGGAAGTAATTAACCTATTAGTTTTAAAAAGCTAAACTGTATAAAGGGCCTTTAAAATGTTGAATTGAAGATTTTAAAAAAACTAAACTAAATAAACTGGAATCGGATTAAAGGTATAAATAATTTATGGACTAGAGTAAGGACAACGGTTCACCACAGATTAACAAAAGAATTGCACACAATTAATTAACAGATTATCAATTTCCCTTGAATTAGTCCACTAATTCTCTCGATCTAGTCCCTCAAAATCCTCTAATGGCTCTCGCTCACTAGAACTCGTTGCCTATTGTCTTATGAGCTAATTGTGGTAATCCTTCACCTCTCGGCCATTCGATTTCAACAATTCAAACTACAATTAAACCTGGTGGCCATTTTAACTAAAGTAAGTAAAAGTTGACAACAGGTATTCAAGTACATTAATGACCAAGCAACATTAGAGAACAAGCATCAAAATCATTCCATGGATACCTAGTCTAGAAAAGGGACTACTCACGCATAATGAAACTAGAGGAACTAAGTTAATCATAAGAACTGGACTAAACATGACTACGACAATTAAACTTAATACAAAAACAAAAATACTCAAAAGCAAAAACAAACAATGATCTAAAATTAAATACTATAAAACATTTAAACTAGAAAGGAAATATTAAACTAATAAAAACAAGAGAGGAAAAATCAAGAAGAACCTGAATTGCAATTTATTGAAATGAATGATTGAGTTTTGGACAAAAGTATTCTAAGAGAACTGAATGAAAAATCCAATGAGAGAAAAAATAATTTCTAGTCTAAGTCTCTAATGTGTAATAAAAGACCTAACCAACCTATTTATATTCTTTAAAGTACATGGCCGGGCAATCAAAGGAGGAAAAACGAGGCTACGCGACATCCAGCCCGACAAATCGCGGCAAAACCGCCCAAAAGATAAACGACGGCTCACAAGCGAGTGATTTTTGCGCTGGAAGCACTCCGCCCGATCGGGCGCTATCATGTTTTCGCCCAATCTTCTTGAAAATGCTAAGTTAATTCGCCGACTGCCCGGGCGAAATGACTTTTCGCCTAAATCAAGTGGCTTCTCTTCTATATTACTCCAGTTCATCATAGATTCTGATTACTTCCATTCTAACCACTGGCTTCAGTCCACCTAGTTGTAACTCATATGATTGCCTCGGAATCAATGCAAAAACCCGAAAATCCTAAAAAGTCACTAACAACACAAACAACACTCATAACCAAAACATGTTAGCCAAAATAGCTCCGAAGAGATATGTTAGAGTCAAAATAACCAAGAAAAAGGGGGGTAAAAATATAAAGCATAAATTACACTATCATTCAGTTGCAAGCAAAAAACTCAGATTCAATCCGTAATATGATTAAATGATTCTTCAGCAAAAATACGTCCCATTTCATAAAATAATTTCAGATAGTAAAAATAAGTTCAGTTCAGCAAAAAAATAAGTTCAAATAGTAAAAATAAGTTCAGTTCCAGCCAAAAAATCGTTGACAAGAAAGGCCTAAGGGCCGAAGTCCAAAGGACCCAAAAGAGCGATCCTATACTGACTTGGCAAGGTCCTCCTAATAAGTATTAACAGTATGCTACAAAGGACCAAAATTACTGATAGACTCATAACTGGCTCAGCATGGTGCCTCGACAGTGGGCGGTTGGTATTCCAGTGGGCAGAGACACCAATCACACCAGGTTAGCAATCACCACTACAAAGCTTGTGTGGCTGTTTCGGTTCTGGCCACTAGGTACAACTTTGAGGGAATATAACTTGAATCTTCTACAGAAAGTAGACGTGTTACCTACCAGTGCGAAGCCTCTCGAGCTAGTTCCAAACAAATTAAATCGCTTCATATCAGATGGAGTGATCTGAGATATAGCAAAAATATGAGCGTTGATCAAGCTGACCTTTCACAACTAAATGTTCTTCTTAACCCAATTTCACCCTATATACTAGACCATAGACCACTATTTTTTTTTTTTAAGATGCAATAGACTTTATAGAATATTATTCCCAGTTAAACGTCCATAATTGTCCAACGGTCTTCTTACATTACGACTTCGCTCAACTTTGCTCCAAAACCTTCCAAGTTGTAGCTATTAAAAACCATAAACTTGAAGAAACCAATGGAAGCGTTAATAGCACAAAATGGATATTTCACGCAATTACATGCTAAATGAAATGATGAACCTATTTTCTCTAATAGCCACTAACGCCTAAAAAATTCTAGGTAAATTATGCTTCAACATGCAGTCTGTACGGGAATTTAGTTTCAAAACGTTAGACATAATGTTGTTCGCATACAGTTGTTGATGTTTTTTTCGGTCTGTTGGAATTTCAACTCGGGAAAGAGGTGACATTGATTTATGTGGAGGAGATGATGGACCTCTTCGACCCGCCGACATGTTACTTATTATTGGGATTGTGGATGAGATGTATGCGTTGACTTGATGGTCGGTCGTCTCCTTTGACGTGTTAGGGTTGTCTGGTTTTGTTCCAGGTCTGGTTGTGGTTGAAGCGGCTGACGGCTTATCATAGCATGTTAAGTTAAGGCTCGTTGTGGAGCGATTGGGTATGGTTTCACCCTCTTTTTCTTTTCTTCAGTAGGAGGTTAGGGATAGATGCCAGGTTGCAGAACAAGTACAAAATTCTCCAAGACTTAGGATATTGGAGCACATGCAAATGCCCATTCTTACATGGAATGGGTTACGATAGTGGAGGAGCGAGGGGTTGGATGATATCTCGGCTTCCCACTAATTTCATGTAAAAAAATATGATGTTTTAGTTTTTGTTGTGTTGTTGATGATGATGATGTGACGATGATGATGATGATGATGATGTGATAATAATAATAATAATACTAAAAATATAATAAAGAAAATTGATGGGAACAATCCCAACTTTAGATTAATCGTGTTATAATCCCAAATTTCACCAAAACTTCTCAAAAAGACCTGTGACCGTTAGGACTCTAGGAAACCGGTGATAATAGGTAAATGCTACGTGTTTCAATCTGATTGGTTATAAATTAATTAATAAACAAAAAAAAAACATTATTTTATTAAATTAATAACTTGAACTTAATTATACACTAATTAAAACAATTCATCTCTATAAAAAGGTAAAAAAAATAACCACACTACCACCCAAACTATTATCCACCATAACTACCAATGACATCCACACATCGACCCCTCACCATTGCCACCATGAAAACTTCACCACTACTAGCCTACACTCATCCACAACTTCCCATTGGTCATACAACCCAAATCCTCACTCTCCTCTAAGTAGACAACCTCGGCATATATTAAAATCAGTCATTATATCAACCTTAACCATAAATTAAAGTCCTAGGAAGGCATTTAAGTTACAAAAACCATTGCCTCTTATCTTCCAGAAATTCTACAATTGATGAGTTTTAATTCCATCCCTAATATAAAAAGTACATGAGCTTACGCTATAAAAGCATTTACAAAGTCACCACTAAATTCATTAAAAAATAGAGGGGATATTAGAGGTGGCAATAAGTGGATCTACAAAAAGTGGTGGGTGGTGGCAACACGGAATAAAAAAAATAGGAAGTTGATGGCGCATTAGTGGTGGTGTTCTAGGTGATGGTAGCGATTACAGGAGAGAAGAGATTGAAGGAGGGAAATACAGAAAAAGATGGAAAGCTAAAGGGATATGAGATTAAAAGTAAATTTTTATAAAAAAAAATAAGACGTGTATCACAGGTTACGATTTTTTTTGACTATTTTGAGAAGATTTGGTAAAAGTTGGGTTATACTCGGTCAATCCAAAGTTTGACACTATTTTGAGCAGAACGATTAAAGTTGAAATTACTTCCATTTATTTTTCTAATATAATGAGAAAGTTAGGCTAGGGAAGCTAATGACATACTCGTTTTTGTCTTCTGTGCAATCGGTCCTGTAAACTACTAAGCAACAAATAAGTTATTTGTGACCTTGATTTTATTGCTACTAGGAACGAGAGTGATATTGTGTTTGATCTCTTCAAAACATGAAACACTTAACATCGCCCACAAAATCATTAAAATCGCCCGTATTTTTCCCAGATTTACCACTTATTGCCCTATGCTTTTCAAAGTAAATTTCTCCATTTCTCTCGCTAAAAATTCTTCCACCTCCAAACTTTCTCCTCATCGGGTCCTAATCGTCGCCGGGTTGCACGAGTCGTTCGCCATGTCGGAGGAGGCGAACGAGTATGTCGGGGCCAGAACAGTCAGTAAGTTATTAATTAGCTTTGTAGTTGAAATGTGGCGTTTGATTTAGGCGAAGTACAATATAGTTAACAACATGCGTCTGATTTGGGCGCAGGTGTCAAAATAAAAATAAAATAAAATAAAAAAATGTTGAAAGTTGCGCCTAAATGAGACGCAGAGGTAAAAAAAATGGTATCTGCATCTGTAGGAGACGCACGTCTCAAAATTTCTTTAAAAAGTAAAAAAAAAAAATAGAACATGCGTTTGTGTAGACAAAGGGAGAATGAGACTTGCGTTTGAGTTAGGCGCATGTCTCATGACTCTTCGCCTAATTCAAATGCAGGTTTCTTATTTTTTTTTTTTTTATTTAACTAAGTTATTTTAGGTAATTAATATATTTTCGGTGTTTGAATTAATTATTGTAACTAATAAATAATTATGAATTGTTGTTGTTAATTAATAGTTATTAATTAATAAGTAAGTTTTTAAATTAAATTACGGGTGTAGTTTAAATGTTTAAGTAGTATAAATACATAAATAAATAACTATTAAGTGTTTTATTCAGGATGTTAAAAAATGTTTATCCTTAATTAAAGCTTGATTTTACGGAAATTAATTGTATGATTTTATAATTAATTAAGATATTATTTTTATGATTAATTAATAAGTTATTATTAATAAGTTTTGAAATTAAATTATCGTATAATAGATAAATAATTATGAGTTAGTTTTATTAATTGGATGTTAAAATTTGTTTATCCTTAATTCAGCTTGATTTTACGGAAGTTAATTTGTATAACTTAAAATAATTAAGTTATAAATTTGTAGGAACGTGATGGGGGTGACGGCGTGGATCAAACCCATTTTATTCGGATGAGGATTTGAAGATCGTGATGCATTACATAAGTCGGTACAGGTGTGTCCATGCCTCTTGGGTTCTTTTTGACGATTATGAGTATAAAGCCGGGGATGTGGTTTAATAAACATAATTAAAGTGTGATAGATATAAGAGCGATACGGTTTCAGGATCTTAAGTATGGAACGTCATCATACGAAGAGGAACGATATAGGATGTCGCTTTTGTATTAAGCGGTAACTAGGAGTGGTTATGGTTTGTGAAGACAATACCGAATCGGGGAAAGACAACCATAAATTTGGTTTATCCGCAGGGCCATCGACAAATTAGTGGCCTTAGTCCAGAAGCAAGAAGTTGGTTGCTGATATGTCTGATGCACATACTAAACTGGCGCAAGTGCAGAGAGCGATTCAGTTGCAATCCCCAGAGTTGAACCCCAAAAAACAACAATTGACAACTGCAACAGTAGTGAGAAGAAAAGAAATCAGAAGGTCGAAATGCAGCTGAGCAGGTCCTTTCATATGCCGTCAGGTACCACTTCTTGTCCTCTCTTGACTCGGATGAATCTGGAAACTTATTTGCTACATTTATTCTCTCCGGATTCTTTAACCTGTGCGGACATACCCTCATGTTTTACTGTTGAATTCGACGTATGAGACAAACGGTACAAGTATCCATTGGTAGAGTGGATTGGGTGTTACGCCAACGAACACGAACTTTCTTGTCAGGTAGGCCTTGTTAAGAAATGAAGTCGAGCCAGATTACAAGTGGTTCCTCAGGAGGTGAGCACGTTGGTTGGTGCTAGAGTGAGACTGAGAGCTATTGTTAGTGATCATAAGCTATCATTAACAAGTCGATCACTGATATATCCCTGACTCGGGGCATGTACTTTGTATTTGGCATATCAATCGAGATGTGTCAAAATTGGGTTGTGAAAAGAACTGGGTCTAGGGTCACGGGGAGGCAATTTATGCGGGGAGATTGGTATAAAATGGTTGCATTCGATACCGAGGCCGGTATGGGGGGAATGTTAGTTGTTTTGGATAACTGGTATTGGGTCGGCGAGAAGGATCTGCAGATGCATGGGCAAGAAATTTGGATCTCCGAGGAACAACAACTATTAAAACTATCTGGAGACAACATGCTTCAGTAAGAAGAAGTTTGTAAAAGCGTGGACAAATAACATGTGGTCACTATGGCAATGTGAACAACTGTCGGACCGAGAGTCAACATTTGTACCTCAAAGAATTGGTGAAGAGTTCGACGTCTGCAATTGACATATCGTTTGGAAGGTTCATGCTTGAATTGAAGTGGAGAATCCAGATAAGAACTCCTTTGAGATTTGCAGGGGAAATAGACACCGAGCATATTGTTTCTCTTCCACAGTCCATTTTGTTGGTAAAGTTTTCAAACAACTGTTGGAGCTAGTAGACGAGGAGGTGAGGAAGATACATAACTGGGATTATAATATGGATATGTGCGATATGTCTTCCAACGAACCCATGAAAAACGTGCGCATGCAGCATTCAGCAGCGACTTTTGGGATCAACCGGTTTACATAGATGACGTTGATTTGTTCCGGAGGACATTAGTCATCGGCAATGGGGCGGACATGGCAGATTTTTTGGAGGAGGCGGAGCAAGACAGCCATTCTTTCGCGCTTTAGTGGAGGAGGTTGATATAGTGACCATCTATCATTCGTTCCATATCTCGTCTTGTCACGGTCAACTACATCCCCATATGGATCCGAGCGATCCTGTAATAACCACATTTTCACTTATTTTAAGAAAGTATTTTTATACTATTCGTATAATTTTAATATTTTTATTGAAAAAAAAATATGTTCAATAGGAATATTAAATAAAAGGAAATTAATAAAATAAAAGAAATAATAAATAAGTTTTGATTGAAAGTAATTATTTGTGTTCATAAATAGTATTTTAGTTTTCAAAATAATTTAAAAGACTTCTAAAATAGAATTTTCAAAGGTTTCCTAATTATTTGAGGCAGGGCCTAAAGGTAATTTCCACTTTGTTAGGATTAGTATGGGCTTTTTCCAATCCTACTTTGGGCCTATAAATACCCCTTAAACCCAAAATTTTAGATTTTCATTCTCATACTAGTCAGGAAAAAAAATTGTTTTGGTGTCTTGGGATCGTGCCCAGCCGGACCCACCGCCGCCGCCACTCGCCGCACAGGCACACCGCCGGGCTGCCATCGCCTGTTCCCTCCCCTCTTTGGTATTTGGAAATTCTTATAAAAAAATAAAAAAAATTCTCCTTCTTTCTTTTTTATTCAATCTTGCAAATCATGTTCATACTTATGTATAATCATGTTATAAGTTTTAATCATGTGTTAATAAAGTATGAATTGTTTTAAGGCATGAATTAAAATTGTTGTTCATGAAATTTTAGATTAGGGTTTATAAATTATGCAAGTTATTGATTTTTGAGTTTTTGATTTATACTTCAATTATAGTCATGAGTTATGTTGTGTGAATTTATGTGATTTTACGAAGTTAGATTGATTTTTAAAGGCTTTAAAAATAAAATAAATTGCTGTCCAAAATTTATAATCATGAAATTCAATTGAATAAATATTTTGATCATGATTTGGTTTATGAAAAAATTGTTCTAAGTATAGATTGGTTCATAATTATGTTAGTTTGTTGAAGAGTTTTACCATGAAATTTTGATGTTTTTATGAGTTTTTCATCGCTTTAAAACTTATAAAAAATCTGAAATTTTTTAAAAAACAAGTTAAAAATAGGTTTTAAGTGTTCATATATGCTATAGTATGATCACATATGAATTCTATGATGTACATATAATTTTCAGTATGTTTTATGAAGTTTAGAAGTGATTTTAAGCATGTTTAACATGCTGTCCAGAATTTATAAAGTAAATAATAGGCTTTTAAAATATGTAATTAGCATAAATTGATCAATAAATTAAGTAATACATAGTATTATTGAGTTATGTTGTTTTGAAGCTTTTCAAGGAGTTTAGTAATTTGTATTGCTGTCCACTTTTCTAAAGTGGCATAAAAATTATACTAAGGTTTTATAAAGCATAAATAAGTCCCAAAAACTAAGTAGTCATACAATAGAAAATAAAAGTGAAGTATGGAATTGAATAGAGACAATATAAGGAATGTTTTGGACAAGTTTCCAATATAAAAGTTAGTTTATAGTTGTTGTACAATTTAGTCACAACAAGGTTTTAATTTAGTTTCGGTTTTTCCATATGTAGGAGACTTTGATCTAGTCCACTCTAGAAGTTGTGGCAGAGCACCGTTACTTACAAGGTACAGTACTAAACACAAACACAGGAGTTAGGATGCATGCTGAACAATTCTTGATTACATGAAATCTTGTATGCTTGTTTGAATCATGAATTTATGTGCATGACAAGTTTATTAGTAGCATGTTCTTAAAGTATGATGGCCTTTCCATGTTAAATAGAAGTTAAATTTTATAAGCTTGAAGTGAAATGTTATTATGATCAGTTTAATTTGGCCAAAAATTTATTGATCAAGGAAGGAAGTCTTTTTAAGTTGATCAGTTACTTAATCAACAAGAAAGATAGTTGTGAATTTATTCACATGATAAAAGAAGTTATGAGCAATTTTTAGACATGTTGTCACTACAGTTTAATGTGTGGTCAAGAAGAAAGTAAGTAATTAGCTACTCATAGTTAATGTGTGGTAAGGAGTTCAGTTTAATTAAAGGGCACACTGAGATTAACTTTGAATTACCTTAAATTGAAGATAATAAATATGACTTGATGATTTGACGCATGTCTTTAGTGATGTTGTGTGTGTGAATCATAATATTGTTAAAAACGGTTAATCATGTAAAGTGTAAGAGGGCTGCATCAAAACTCTGGAGCGTATATACGAGTATGAACAATGGGGGGAGTGTATGGATAGTGATCTATGACTTCTAATTGAGAGTACAAGTTCTATTTTTAATGCGCTGGATATCCGTCACTATGTGACATAGTATACCTTCTTGGAGCGCTCCCAAGTTGGTGCCTAATAGGGTGATGATTTTTTAGGAGGAAACCCATTCGATGCAGGATCCCTAATTTTAAATATAATAAATAATCGAGTCATGTATAGGTGAAACAATCGTTAAAGATAAGTTGAGTGCATGTTTAATTTCTTGATTGTTGCATAGTCTTTAGTAGTTATGTACTCAGCTTTGCTGACTGTTTGTTTTGTGGTGCATGGCTTTGTCTTGGAATTGGCCCTACAATAACCCATTGTGGTGAGTAGTTGTCTAGTAAAAGAAAAGCTGCAGGTCAAGTGGGCATAATTCATTTCATGATGGGCAGGAGTGACAGCGCTTTGCTATGTTTTGTAGCTTTACTTTATTTTGTTGCTTGATGACTAACATTTATTTTGGATGTTATTTGATTTCTAAAGACTCTTAGTTTTGATTTGGTTTATAAGGGCCATTAATATGGTTTCGAAGTGTAATAGTTTAAAGTTGATTTTATTTTGAGATTGTTTTGAAGTTTAGTTTTAAATTGTTTTGGTTTTAATACTTCTGCTGTAGTACTTGATAAATTCCTTAGCCGTTATCACAGTGGCGGTTGATGTAGAAAGAGTTTGGTAGGGTCACTTCAACTGAATACGTGGAAAGGGAACTAGAGAGCTACACTTCGGACGGACAGGTGTTGGCTTGTTCACTTCCTGACGGCTCGGACCTGGTTCCTGCGAAACAAGGGAAAAAATCCTGCAGGATTTTTCCCCTCCGATGCTTAATGTGGGAGGATTAAGGTTAATAACATAATTAAAAATATTAATCTAGAGAGAGACTCTAGTATTATGTAAGAATTGTAGGAGAGTGAGTGATTGAATGAATGAAGCCCCAAGGGGTATTTATAGGCAAGATCACCAAGGGTTCCCTAGGGTGGTTGGGACACTTGTCCCTTGGCGATTGGCTTGTGCCTTTATGAGCCCTTATGGGCTTTATTAATCCTTGGCCTTTGGCCATAACATGGAGTAGTCTCTTCTCCTTAAACCGAACACGTGGCATGATAAGTGTATTTTATTCTCATATTTTACCCCCTTTTTCTGGTTATTTGTCCAACCTATGCTCTTGAGCTATTTTGGCTAACATTTGGTTGTATGGAGTTGTTGTGCTTGTAGTGAATTTTTGCAGGATTTCAGTGTTTTTGCATTGATCCGAGGCAATCATATGAGTTACAACTAGATACTAGAAGCCATGGGTTAGGATTGAGTAATCAGGAAGCTATGATGAAGCCTGGAGTAGTAGAAGACGAGCCGACTTGTATTTAGGCGAAAAAGTCATTCGCCCGGGCAGTCGGGCGGAATTTACTAGCATTTTTCAAGAAGATAGGGGCGAAAACACTGATGCGCCCGATCGGGCGGATTTCGCCCGGCAATCGGGCGGATTGCTTCAAGGCCAAAATCATTCGCTTCGTGAGCCCGATCGGGCCAGATTTTGCCCGATTGGTCGGGCGGATTATCCGGAGCCCGTTTTTCACTCCTTTGACCCAGCATTGTACTTTTTATAAATAGTGTTTGTGTAGGTCTTTTTAACACATGGGAGACTAGACTAGAGATTATTTTTCTCTCATTAGGATTTTTCATTCAGTTTCTCTCTAGAACTTAGTTTTGTCAAAACTCAATCATTCATTCAATACAATTGCAATTTCAAGTTCTTCTTATTTTCTTCTCTTGTTTTATTAGTTTAATTATTTTCCTTAGTTTTAATTGTTAATAGTATTTTAATTTGAATCTGTTTTTGTTTTAGTCTTGCTTTTGAGTTATTTGTTTCTGTTAATTAGAATGTTGTAGTCATGTTTTCAGTTCCAGTTCTATTGATAAATTATTCCCTTAGTTTCTTATGCGTGAGTAGTTCCCTTTCTAGGACTGGGATCCAGGATTGATTTTGATGCTGTTCATAATTGTTAGTTGGTTATTGATGTACTGAATTCCTGTTGTCAACTTTTATTGCTTTCAGTTAAATACTGGCCAGTTTTAATTGTTAGTTTGATAATGTTGAAATCGATGCCGAGAGGTAAGATTACCACAATTAGATCATAAGGACAATAGGCAAAACGATTCTAAGTGAGCGAGACCATTAGAGGAGTTTGAAGGGGGCTGATTCGAGAGAATTAGTGGACCTTAATTCAAGGAAATTGATAATCTAATTAATTATGTGTGCAATTCTTTTGTTAATCTATGGTGAACGATGTGAACAGGCTATCGCACACCTATCAAAAGTAAACCAAACGACACTAACTAATGTAGCTAGGTAGTAAGGATCGAATCCTCTAGGGAAGCAGTAACTCTATTAGTTCTAAAAAGCTTAAACTGTAAAAGAGCCTTGGTCGAGAAGTACTGACTAACTACTAACTATTGACTAATCACTAACTAATTATTGGAAATGACGAAGAATTAAACCAATTAACTAAGCCTAGGGTCAATCGGGTCACCAAGAACAACTAATGGATTCACTAGCAAAGATCGTTCAACCTCACAATTATCTCAAATTAGGGCTCACTAATTCTCTCGAATCTAGACTCCCTCGGAACTCATCTAGCGGCTCTCGCTCATGCCTAGACTAATTTCGCCTATTATTCAGTGGTCTTTGTGGTATTTTACCTCTCGCATCAAATTCAACAATTACCAGAATTACAACTAAATCTGCGCACAATTCAATTGTAAACAAAGAAACCAATAATAGGAAATTGACACTAATTATGGGATTGAAACAACCTAATTTAATTAGTCCATTGATTGGTAAGGTTTCCCTAACCCTAGAAATTAGACTACTCACTCATGATTATGAAAATTGAAGGAGAATAGTTGTAAAATCCCTAATTGAATTCATGAAGTAAATGACAATTAGCTAATTAACATAAACAAATAACTAAATTAATTAAACTAAGAAGATAAAAAAGCATAAACTAACTAAAATAAAGAACAAAAACAGAAGAATTACCAAATTGAAGAACGAATCGAAGACTTGAATTGAATTGAAAATCAAAGTTATGAACAAAAACCTAATCCCCCTAAATTAATTTGAGAGAGAAAAGTGCTTAATTCTATATCCTAAGAGAGTAATTCTAAATTATGAAAAGCATCAGTTGTTTTGCCTAGAAAGCCGTGCCTAATGTACCCAAGTTGGGCTTACAAAGCCTAAGTACGAAGAAAATAAAAGAAAAACAAAAAGTCGGGAAAAATCGTCTGATGCGGGCGCATAGGAGGTTTATGCGCCCGCATCAGACCTCTAGAGTGCCCTCTAAAGCCGAAATCCTCTTTAAATGCGCCCGCATGTATACTTTATGCACCCGCATAAGAACCTCAGAAGCTCTATTTTGCTTTCTTTTCTTCTTCTTTCTTCATAAGTTCTTTAAGACTTGTTTTATACTTCTTGACACGCATTTCCATGCATCTTCACTCTTATCCCATCTAAGCTTTCCGGCTTCGTTCCGAGCCTCGGTTTTCGTGCCTGAAATTACAAAACATACCAAAACCGAGCATAACAACTATGGATGATAAAAATCAACTAAAAAGCTCTAAAATTGCCGGAAATCAACCAAACTTAGCGAGACACTTCAATTTAGCTAAAGAACATCGAATGAACCAAAAACGAGCCAGATTAACAGCTATTAGGCATAAAATTGACTCGAAACAAGGGGAAAAACACTATAAAAACCGCACATATCACGATGTCCTAGACTTAGTCATAGATTTATTCCTTTAATCAACTTAGTTCTAGTTTAAGTTAGCGTTTGAGTCTTAATTCAACATTCAAAGGCCCTTTACACAGTCTAAGCTTTTTAGAACTAATAGAGTTCAATTGCTTCCCTGAGGATTCGATCCCTACTTCCCTAGCTACATTAGTTAGTGTTGTTTGGTTTATTTTTGATAGGTGTGCGATAGCCTCATCATAGCACGATCTCAAGGGCGACACGTAGTCGTCTATGCAGTTCATAGACTAGATATGACTTGGCAATTCGGTTGATAAATTGGACACGTAACCCAGTATTATGCTTACACGTAGCATGATATGGCGTGCCACATCAGCGGTAATACTTTGGTATTTCCATATTTAGAAGTTTTCATAAATACAATTCTTAATAATTACAATAGGTTTTCCGGAAAAATAAGAAGTAAGAAGTTAGGAAATTCTAGGGTGTTACAAAGTGGTTACCAGAACTTAGATTTTGAAATAAAATAAATTTTATTTTTGGGGGTACCCTAAGTTTTATTTTTGGAAAGAGGAATTTCTTAAATTGGAAACTTTTTGAAAATGGAATTTTTCTAAAAATAGTAATTTCCGAAAATGGAACGTTTTGAAAAATAAATTATGTGTGCAGGTATGCAAGGAATTCAGGTATGTATTATGTGTTATTGCTTTAATGCCGTGTGGTGAGCTTGGGTAGGAAATTTGGCCATGTAGGATAGACTTTGTTGCTGTTCTTTCATGCATTAAAGTTCATGTTTAAGGTGTTGCTTATGTGAATAGTTAAGTGTAAAGGAAATTGTATGTTAGCCACAAGACCTCTTTTTGTAGAACTGTTAGTTTGTTTTGTTATGATTTGGGAAGGATGGACCATTAGTCTTAAGGTTTGTGCAGGATGTCACATAATATGCCTAGTAAAGATATTCAAATAGGAACATTGGAGAAGAAAGACTACGAAAGTCCGCCTCAATATGTTTGGAAAATACGGTTCTACTGTTGGTGCATGAGTACTGTGTTGAAGTTACCAAAATGGGATCAGCCTGACCATGTAGCAGCCTTAATTGTTAGGTGTTTGCCCAACCGTTCACCCTATTTAGAGATTAAGGCGAAATTTAGTGATTTTCATTTTGTTGGAGGCCTTCCAAATTATTCTAAGTATAAGGATGCTGTTGGTCAGTGGGGTTGTGATTGGAGATTCTTGGAGGGGTATATTTCTAGGAAAGAGCAGGAGTATCAAGAAATGAATGCAAGTGAGGAGACCCCGCCCGCACCAAGCCCATAAGGTAGTCAAGGAAGTGAAGACCTAATGGTGAATGGGACTCCTACGGGTCCGAAGACTGATGAGTCAAGGGATAGTTCTTGTTAAGAAATTGAGAATCCAGACCTAGTAATTCCAGTGTATATTGACTTGGTAACCGAATTTGAAGAAGAAGAATCAGATCATGAGGAGGATATGGAAGAAGAAGAAAAAGAAGAAGAAGAAGAAGAAGAGACGGATGAAGAAATGGAGGTTGACACTAAGAATGACCCGGAGTTCATACCAAGGAAATATGTGATGTCAAGAGACAAGAAAGATAATGTTAATGTTTAGAGACTTTGTTTAGATCTAGTTAACTATTGATGTTTAATGTTTCTAATGTTTAGTTGAACAGTTTAAGTTATTATTTACATTAGTTTGAATAGATGGTAGTGAGCCATAAAAAACGATGAGAAGAGTTGAGTAATGAATTTATTTTATGATTTAAAGCCTCAAGTAGAATAAAACCAAGGGAATTATTTTTATTTCTTAAGTGCTTTATTCTTATTTTAATGGTTGTGTAAACAATCAAGACAAAGTGAATCATTCGCTCTAAGAGAATGAAATTTCTTTTATGAGACGAAATGTGAAAGTGTTTTATGATTGGAAGAATTCACAAAAATAATCCCAACTTTAAGTGATGACCTAATAAAAGACCAAACTTCAGTTTATCCAAAATTGGACCCAACTTCATATCATATTTTCCAAATTTGGACCTCATTAAATTTTGACCTGCAAAAGAAGGTAAATTGTATTTATTAGCCGGTTTGAACAATAACGGTTATTTTTTTATTTTTTATGTTTTTTGACTTTGACTTGTTTCTTTTAAATACCCAACTTCGCTTATTCTTCTTCCACTCTTCCACTCATCTCTGCTTCGTCTTCCATCTTCCATTTTTATTTTTATTGACTAATTCAATGTTCAATTAGTCTTGTGAAATCACTCAAATCCTTATATTTGAGCTCTTTAACAATATTATGTGACTGAGCTAATTAAAAAAAAAAGGTCATCTTCACCGGTGTAACATGAAATGCCGTTTAGGATTTTTGCAAACCAAGGGTAGTTTCTTTTCAACCTATATTTGTTTGATTTGAGGGAGGTATGGTCTCCTGTGACTGTTCAAGTGCATGCGTTGTGCATTGAATGAAATAAACCTAAAAGTCTGCAATTTAATTTGTAGGTAGGTGAGCAACAATATCATAGTCTCACTCTTTTAAAGTGCCTGTAATTCATTTGAGATTTAAGCTTTACATCGATTCTGATTGAGATCTTATGTTTTTGAGATAAAGTACAGATCTGAAATCAAGATGATTGGTTTTCTTCTTAATTTAATCGAAATTTCCAAATTTGAAGCTATGGTGATTTTCTTCTGTGGTAATGTGTCTAAGGTATAGTAGTGCTTGTTGATGTAGTTAGTGTCAGATTTCCAGTTACTGATATACAGTAAAGCTTTTTACCTTGTTTGTTGACACTTCAAAACCTCAATTGCAATGTCGCAGATGTCCAAATTGGGGATTTCGCGATTTTTTTTTTGGTACAGTGATGAGGAAGATAGAGGGAGTTAGAAGGAAAGGGAACATAGAAATATTAACAGTGGAAGTCAACCACTTGACATTAACTTTTAACAAACAAATTTAACAAAGTAAAAATTAAAAAAGAAAAATTAAAAATTAAAGACCAACATTTACCAGTTCAATAGGTAATCAGTAAAATAGTCCAAATTTGGAAAATATGATATGAAGTTGGGTCCAATTTTGGATAAACTGAAGTTTGGTCTTTTATTAGGTCATCACTTAAAGTTGGGATTATTTTTGTGAATTCTTCCTTTATGATTTAAGTCTATGTTGTCTTAACTTCCAATTAGACATAATTTAATATAAAGATCTTTTCCTCTACAGGAGAAATAGAATGGCTGAACGTAACAAGAATCAGCTGAATGAAGTAGTAAGGCAATTAGCTACTGTAGTTGAACAGTTAACTCCAGAGGAAATGGAAATGGTAGTGACCCTGCTGGGGAACTCTTCAAGAAAATTTCTCAAAGTAATTAAGCCACCCACTTACCAAGGAGATCATAATCCAACTATTCTAGAGGGATGGTTGAGAGAGTTTAATAAGTTGTTTGGGGCAGTTGAGTGTCTAGAGGGGCTTAAAGTGAACTATGCTATGTACTATCTGAGATGAGAAGCTGATTTGTGGTGGTCACAAAATGAGGCTGTAATAAGGGCTTTACCAGGGTTTAATTGGGATATGTTTCAGGAGCAGATTCGTAATAAGTTCTACCCTGTGTTTTTCCAGAAGCAGAAGGCTGAGGAGTTTCTAGAACTTAAGATGGGGAGTATGTCTGTTACTGAGCACTACTCTAAGTTCATAGAATTGTCTAGGTTTGCCCCTGAGGCTGTAGCCACTGAGAGGTTGAAGGCTAGTCGCTTTGAAAGAGGGTTATTCGATGTAATTAGTCACGAAGAAAGCCTTGGACGAACTGCCCACTATGACCCACCCCTCCAACCCCTCACCAAACATGTCTTGTATAAGGACAGTCACGCAAGAGGGTAGACAAGAGTTTCCTCATCATTATTGCATAATGGACAAGAAGGGTCATCAGTTAGATTCCTATATGGTTCGCATTGCATTATACTCTATCATGTTAAGCGAGCCATATGCATGAATATACGGATTCGTTGCTAAAACAGAACCTGCCACACGTTCTACCAAATATCAATCTCTACATTGTCCTCCCCAAGTTGAACAAATCGTATTACTGAACGAATTGAAAAATGACCATTAAATTCACCTTACCAAAATAATAAGTCACCCACATCCGGATTGTCAATGAGCTAATGAGACTCGATGAGCCGCAGAACATCTGAAGGTAACATATTCGCAAAATCATCCTACTTCCACCCATAAGTAAGGTCCCATATTTCACCCACCATCGCCACTTCAATTTGCTATAGGATAGAAGAAGTGGAGAAGTAAAGAAGAGGTTTTTTCGTGGCCCAACGATGACTCCAGAATAAGGTTAGCAACCATTCCTAATAGCCACTTTCGTACCCTCACTTAAATTTCTAGCAATATAATTTATGTAATTCTACTCCAAATATTCGAGCTTCTTTTTTAGGAGTAAACATGTCAATATTACATCGACTATCGCAGTACTTTGCACGAATATCTCTAGAACATAAAGTGTTTGGTTCCT
The DNA here is from genome assembly GCA_016808085.1 of Suaeda aralocaspica. NCBI lineage: Eukaryota > Viridiplantae > Streptophyta > Magnoliopsida > Caryophyllales > Amaranthaceae > Suaeda > Suaeda aralocaspica. The sequence goes on along the minus strand of PYUH01000120.1, from coordinate 7,508,009 downwards.
TGTCAAGACTCTCCATCCAATCGAGGAAAGTTATGTTGGATTGCATCGCCGATCTAATATCCAAGCCTCCTTGATTTCGGGGCGTTAAATATTTTCCCATGACATAAGGTGGATTTTATTATGCTCCTCACCCCCCCCCCCCCCCCCC
>PYUH01000120.1:7480768-7507095 GCA_016808085.1 Suaeda aralocaspica | reverse complement strand
CCCCCCCCCCCCCCCCCCCCCCCCCAAAACAAATATAAACACCACGGGCCAGGGGATCCTAGCCGTTTGCATTGAATAATAAGCTAGAGTTGAGATGGTTGATTTAGGTAACGTCACTCGTGTCACCATTAATAAAAATTTCTTCTTCCAGCCTGAACGTCAATTTATTTTTTTCACATAGATAGCTGAAAGTGTGCTAGAATTGACTCGTAAGCGTTGGCATTCCAAGATAAACTCCCAGATCGTTAGTTTTGCCGATACCCAGAGCCTCACTAATCTATTGCTGCTTAGTTTCATTGATATTCTCAAAGATATAAACACAGGATTTGTCGTGACTAATCTACAGTCCTGATGCGGCACAAAATCTTTGCAAGTACTCATTAATAGCCAAAGCTTGTGAGTCCTTTGCCTCTGCAAACAAGATAATATCATCCGCAAATAATAAGTTGGAAAGCAATGGGCCATCACGACTAGCTCAAATTGGCTTCAATCGTCCACCTAAAATTGCCTGCTCTATAACTTGGTTTAATCTCCCTATACACCTAACAAAAGAATATGGAGATAAAGGGTCACTTTGACAAACCCCTTGTGAAGGAGAGAACGAATCAGTAGGTTCATTATTCCACAACATTCGCATTTTCGATGAGGTGACATATTCTACGATAATTGATGTTAGCACCATTTGTTGCAACTCTATTAAAATTCATTGCAGGAGTATACGTAATTGTCTTCCCTGTTCAACCCTAGATCGTAATTGTTGCTTGTCCATAAATTTGTCTTAACCAGGTGGATTCTTCCTATAAAATGTGTTATAGTTGTGATTTCCACGGTACTTTTGGCCATCGTTAGATTTTGTTACGCCAACATAAAATCCTTGATGAACAGTATGAAAAATGAACAAGTCACTAGTACTCCCTCCGTTTTAATTTATTGTTTACGTTTTGACTTTTGACACTATTCAAAAATCATGCTTTGACCGTTGTTTGTGCTTTGTATGTATGTAAAAACATAATATCAAGTTTTTATAATTTATATAAATAGAAAATTAAAGATATAAGCGATACAAAATTTACATTGGCAAACGTGTAAAAATAAAACGTAAAGAATAAAATGAAACTTTTTATGCTTGCTGCTTTACAAATGGCTATTACTCGTGATGGATCAAATGCTTCTATGGACGATAGTGCATAGTTTGCTCGGTAATGCTTCCAATTTCATTGTAGTTGGTTCCTATTATTTAGGACGAATAAGTTATTTGTGGTGTTATATATATGTAATTGTTTTATATTTAGTATGAATTCTTGTTAATGGAAATTTAAGTAGTATGTGATCATCTCCTACTAACCACCCTATACGCAATCCCCTTACTAAAAAAAAGAAGACTTTTTCACTACATACCCTGAGATTTTGCCGGATTACACCGGATATCATGTGTCATTTTGCCAACAATTAGCTCATAGTGTCATACATAGCACTATCAGTTCAGTTAATCAGTTTAGTTTAGGTTTCAACCAATCAGTTTGGTTCATTTCAGTTCAGATAATTCAATTATTTTTTGCTTCATTTCAATTTGGTTCAGATAATTTTGATTTCAGATCAATTCAGTTTCAGGTTGTTGTGTTTTCAAATCAATNAGGTTGTTGCGTTTTCAAATCAAATCAGTTCAGTTACAGTTGGTTTCAGTTTATAGCCAAACAGATAAACAAAAAACAGTTCAATTCAGTTTCAGATTGCCACAGTTGGTTTCAGATTCAGTTGGTTGCAATTCAGTTAGTTGCAGTTCATATATTTTCGGTTCAGATATTTCAGTTCAGACATTTTCGTGTAACTGACTTTGTTTCAAGCGATGAGATATTTTCAACTCAAATATTTGTTTTAGATATTTTAGATCCATTATAAGTTTTTACGATGCTAGTTTTACAGTTAAATTACCCTTGAGACTCGACAACATAGGATGATCTTTGACCAATACAACTGCATGAGTGATCGTTTCATTGAAGGGTGTGTCTTCTATGCATCAGGTTGCACCGTCAAATAATGGTGCAACCATGTATGTGTAAATCGTTCTTTTATTCTAGGTTCCACTGCAAGGGTTACTTGGTAGAATAATTATGGTTACATATTTGAACAATGATGGTTACTCACATTCTATACCTATCTGAACAACTTCTTATGTGAATTAACAATAGTTAATTTTTTGAACTGTATGAATTACTTATTTGAATAGTGATTTATGGTTACTTCTTTAAAATATAGAAGTTAATATTATTAATTATGTATTTGAAATCGAGTTTTTTACTTATATGTTACGGAGTACTTTTTAAAACATTGATGGTTAATAGTTAAAAGTGGAATGGTTAATAGTTAAAAGCTTCTTATTTGATATCTCACATTATTGCATTAAGTTAAAGAACAAATGTAGGGTGTGAAATTGAATCGATGGAAATATGAAAGAGTTATAGTTCCATAAATTTAGTGAAATTGGGTGATAAATACAACATTTAATATATAAGATTGGAATATTTCATTAACATTTTGAATTTTGAATGAAAAATGCAATTTACGAAGATCTAATTAAGTAATTAATTTTCAATCAATATTTGTCTAATTTAAGGAAAATTCTTTTCAGTTAAAAATTTTCAGTTACACTTCAGTTTCAGTTTCGGTCAAAATAGTTCAGTTTAAATCATTTGTTAATCCAGATCAGTTCAGTTTCACTTACAAATTTTCAATTACAGTTCAGTTTCAGTTACATGTTTTCCGATTTTTCCAGATCAGATAATTTTCAGTTCAGTTACAGTTCAATTTCAGAGTTATATTTTCAATTTTAACGGCTACAGTTAGCTTCAGTTCAGTTGACTTTCAGTTACAGTTAATTTCAATTCAGTTTCAAATAAATTTTAATTGAACAGTGATTTTTTAACCAAACTGACAGTACTAGTCATACAAAACCAGTTTTATATGTTCACTTGAATAGGGTCTTCTCCTGCAATTAACTAATTAAGCTGAGTTTGCGGTGTAACCTACCACGAAGGAGTACAAGAATGCCTCATATTAGTATGTTTTTATGTAGCTTGACCAAAATATATATATTCCTTACGAACTTATGAAGACATGAACGCCTACTCGATTTGCTACTGAAAACAGAAATATAAGGTTATTACACTGAACCAACAGCAGGAATTTTAATCCCTAACCAAATAAATATCCTATTAGAGTAAAACTAATAAGCCAATATTACTGATCCAAAAACTATCAAGAGTTAACATGCTACTTTAGCTAAAAAAAAAAATTAACTACATACATGATTAATATACTGCATTAAATCATAACATTTCAATAGATCTGAACTTCTACCTTCTCCTCGAACTGCTTATCGATTTCTACAACGATATTCAGCATCCGTAAGTTACCAACTTAGTACGTCCAGCTTGACAGGCCATACCATAACCGAATCCGTACCCATCACCTAACGAACTTGGTTCAGCCACACCGAACCTCATCCTATTACACAACCTCCTTACATGAGTAACACCATATCTTTCCTTCATCTTTCTAGCCCTTTTTCCGCCTCGTTTCTTTTTTGGTTTCGAATCAGGCACAGGCATAGGCTGTTGTATCTTAGCAGGAGGTAGTTCCTGCATCATTTCGATCTTACTCCGAATCTCTTCAACATACGTCCTACCAATACTTCCAGTCACATCTCCTCTAGTAAAATCGACTCGAGCAGCAAGAACTACCTTGTCACACAACAACCGACTAACATTCTTCTTCAAATCAAGTGGTGTACTCTTATACACCTCCGTCTGCTCAATATAGCCAACACGAAACTGAGTCGAAAACCCTGCTAAATTCTCCTTTTTAGACCCAAGAAGCCTGACACTACTGCCTTGCTTCTTACATAACTCCTCCAAACCTCCCGCACTCACCATAAGCTTAGCCGCAACAGCACTCCCTACAACAGCAGTAACATTCGGCGCAATACACACCATCCTACTCTCAACAAACTCCAGAATCCTTTCCCTTGCTGTCGAAAGCTTGATCACAGCATCGCAGCCCTCGACAGTCTCCTCTAAAACATCCTCCCTAAGCGGCTTACCACTAGTAGTCGAAGCCGCAAGCGACACAACCATAATAACAGCAGAAGGAAGTACTCCACCAAAATCAACTAAAGTCAAGTCCATCTCATTACCAATCATCTTAACAACAGTAGCGTAATCCACAGGGTGTCGTACAATTGATTCGAGCTCCGGAAACTTTAAACGGTATTTATCACGGATAAAATTATGAATTACATAAATCTCCTCGTCAATTTCTACTGATAACTCAGTACCATCAACCACCAACTGATACTCTGTTTCAGAATCAGGAACAATAATTTCCGAGCCGTTTCGCAGCGATAATGCCGCTTCAACTCTGCACATTGTGTCGTTAAAACGGTGCGAATTTCGGAGTTTCGAAACGGAAATACTATGATCGTTAATGTTGTCAGCATATTCAGTGCTTTGTATTACCATAGAATCGTTGTTATCATCATTAGTGTATGATAATTCGTTAAGATCAGATAATAAGGTATCTGTTAATATTTCCATTATGTGATCAAACAAAAATTATAGTAAAAATTACAGACGAACAAACCTTTGCGTAAAAAATTTTAAGATTAATGGAATTGAATTTGCGTTATAATGTACAAAAAGCGCCGATATATGATGATACAATGATGAATATTCAGATATTTGATTATAAAAAAAAAATATAAAAAAAATAAACTAATAATAATAATACTTGAAAGATGATTGAATATTTAAATTAGGGAATAGAGAAAGAATGGAGGAGGAAGTTGTGTGAGAGATCGAAAGAATTTGATGAGAGGATAATCGGCTTATATTAGTCGCTGCTGTAGTTGAATTCGGAATTTGCCTACGGGCTTGGGCTGGATACGGGCTTGGGCCGGACACTAATTTTATTTTTGTCTAATTGGCTTTAAATTACGGAAAATTACAATCCATTTAAAGTTTTCGAATATAGTTATATCTATTATATAAATTGTTTCGGGTATAATAATGGTATAATTTTATCACCAAGATATAAGTACTACTATACAAAATTTATCACACTAATTTTGTGGTGTACAATGATGAACAAAGATGAGTAGCTAAAATCACGGTAATAATTTATCTCAGATTCAATATGTTAAAAACTCCTCCATCACGATATGATTCAAATTAGAGTGGACTAAGGCCTTGTTCTTCTCAATTTATTTTTGCTGATCTGAACTTATTTTTACTGATCTGAATTTATCTTTGTTGAACTGAACTTATTTTTGCTGAAATCATTAACAATTTATTAAGGATTGAAACTAATTTTTGCTGAACTGAACTTATTTTTGCTGAAAATAAGTAAAAATAAGTCGAGGGGAACAGGACCTAAGTTATTTCAGGTAGTTTAGTATCTCTATTACTACTTATATAAGTTGCTTCGGGTATATATAAGGGTATAACCAGGGTCGTGGCAAAATAATTAGAGGTAATGTTCTAAAAAACCAAATTAGACCCTTATATTAATAGTGTGTAGATGTTATTATATATTTTAAGCAATAGTATATAAGAAAAATTAAAATTAGGGGCCCTATGTATATTGGGACCTTGTATGGTGGGGCTCCTTCGAGGCTTCGACCCCCTCTGAAACGGCCATGGGTATAACATTATAACCTATATAGCATGGGTACTTCTGATGAGTAGCCGTCCTCGAACCCGTTTCGTCCCCGTATTGGAGGCGATTCAGATTTTTCATGTTATAATTGGTCGTACCCATTAACAATGTTTTTTAGATTAGTCGTTTTCAGTCCCCGTATCTGTATTCGTTTTCGTCCCCAACTCCGTGCAACCAAGGTTATAACAATAGGTAGTCGTGATATTCAATTCAAGTGGAGATCGATCACTTATAATTTTGAAGGCTCACTTAAAAGTTAATACATCACTAGTTCACTACTATCCAATCAACACTCGAACACTACTACATAAAACTCTAATTCCATAACTTTGTGAATAAGAAACTGTTAATTACACACTAAACAAAATATAATTAAACATTAGTCAAAGCCAGCTTCCAAAGCAATATTTATCAGCACACAAGTATATATGATTACTTCTTGTTCTTCGGCTTCTTAATTATCATTACTGAGCATTTAACATGATGAGCACAGTAGTCGCTTACACTACCCAGAAAAGCCCTGCAGCAAAACAAAGTTACTGTCAGCGAGAACCAAGATCTAAGCTTCTAAACAAACTCAATCAATTTGATAGCTCCATGCAATATGCCAATACAGTACTTCACTCCTTTCAGATTTAGCAGTGGAAAATCTGTTTCTAGGCATACTTCAGTCTACAAAGATCAAAACCGTGATTTGAATGAATCAGACAGACTTGCAGACATGCTTAAAGGTATCTACACACCAAAACATGTTACGATGCAGGCTAATTGTTGTCTTTTTTCTTGTAAAAGCTTACCTCTTAATTGCTCCATAACCATGATTCCCCAAAACCAACAACGATACATGGTTCTTCTCAGCAGCTTCACAAAGAACATTTCTCGGATCACCTTCTATAACTTTGACAGTAACATCATGAACCTGAGGAGAAATAATCTTTAATAAGTACCCCACACAAGCGGACACTGATTTTGGCACCCCTCATGTTGAGTAGAGCATCGAAAACTGTACTCTTGCAATAAGAGTAGTAGAGTACCAACCAAAATCCGTTTCAAACGCAACGAGGTGAGGTATAAACGAAACCAAATCAAGAAGATCTAGAATGCATGCTTACTGATTTTGAGTGACACATATCTTTAGCCTTTCCTATGACTTTGAGAGCTGATTTCTTTAGATCATTTTCCATAAAAGTCAAAACATCTACAGCTCCTGCAGTTACTTGTACTATTAGTAACCCAATTCTAATTTCAAGACATCAAACAAAAGTTGGAATTATACTAGATAGTAGATACAAGTAGTCAAGTACAACCATTTACAAAGAATCAGTAGCCATAATGGTCTAGAATTTTGGTCTCTGTTGGACTGTTGCATTGTTAGTGTTAATATATAGAGTATAAGTACCTACATACGCAAGCATAACCCCACTGCATACAGGCCTTGTTTGCATCACGGTTGCATGTATATTAGCCGATTTGACTAGTTGATTGTGTAAATTGATTAAACTACCCTATTGTATTAGCTGTTTGTTTCCTGTTTGGTAAATAATCCCACCTAAGGTCACGTTTGCAAAAAGAAAAGCTGATTATCAGCATGGTAACAATTTTACAACTAGAATATTAGACTTTCATATCAGACAAAATTCTGTATATAATCGGTTGTACCTCGTGTATAGTACAACCAAAACTACTTATTCCTAGCTAGTGATCAAACAGGGAAAAAGGTTTATACGACGAAGATCTTTAGAGTAAGGGATAGCTCAAGTAGTTAAAGCTTTTATATCTGTTTTAGAAGAACCTGATATCGATTCTCATTACCTGCCCTTGTGGCTCCCAAACACCCAAAAAAAATCTACCAAACAATTGCTAATCCTTAACATCAATCCAAGCTAACCTTAGCATTAAGTTCAACAACTTAGCCTTAACCTTAACCTACCAACTTTAGCATTAAGTTCAGTTCACTTCAATCCAGCACTGAACCGAAAGCTCAAAAGAACATGAACTAACTTTGGCTCACATGATCCAAGCATACCCTTGTATATAGTCACAAAAATTATTGTGAAAATTACAATTCCATAACTCAACTAACATCCCAAACTTGCAAACATCACATTACAAACCAAATAACAGTCAAACCTCAAAATCATAAAACCATAAACCATAAACCAAAAGCAAAAAAGAAAAAAAGAAAATGTAATCAACAAAAGAAGAAAGAAAGAGAAGTTTACCAGGACCAGTGAGACCAAGGGAAGCAATAGGAAGAGGTTTAGCATAAACAAGTAAAATTTGAAAAGGGTGATAATTAATATTACCAACAAACAAATGATCAAGTGCCCATTCTAATGCATAAAAGCTTTCTTCACTCTCATCTATTCCTACCATCATTATTGCCTTCTCTGATGATGATGATTCTTCCATTTTTTTTTTTTATCAAACTATAATTCTCTGTTTTTTCCAAAGTGTGTTTTTAATTGAATTTTTTAAAGTTAGATTTAAGGAGTTTTTTAAGACAAGGAAAACGGTGGATTTTAAATAATATGAAAACGGTGGATTATAACTCTGGATGTTTCGGTATTTGGCCAGTGGTTTATTATGCCCACTAATCCACATGCTCTTCACCTGTTGTGGCATGCTGAGCAGGACACTATTCAAATTTCGACTTCAAATCTTCTGTCCCATTGCGTTCTATATATAGTTCTAATAAATAAATAATAATAATAATTTATTAAGTAATATTAGATAGGTTCCGACAAAAAAAAAAAAAAAAAAAAAAAAAAAAGTACGTAGCATCTGTAGTACAGTAGTAGCTACTACGCTATGAACAAGGTCAAAGAATTTGATCTCATGTGAACAAAATTGCAAAAATCAATTTTTGTCTATTTGGTAACAAAGTGTAAAAAGTCTACAATCTCTCTACAATGGATATGATACATCGAGTATCATTCAACATTATCAACGATTGCTTAAGAACTGGTAACAGTTTATTATTCAGCACAACACACGGTAAGGCAACACTACACTATGAACAACGTTACATCAAAACTCCCAAACCATACAATTTAGTAACAACAAACTAATAATTACACAAGAAAACAAATGTGATGAAAGAGAACCAATGCTAGCTACGCCACAACAACATTCAACATTTCACAAGTTTAAATTAGTGGTGATTCTTGGGCTTCTTGATGATCATTACCGAGCAATGAGCATGATGCGAACAGTAATCACTTACACTTCCCAGAACAGCCCTGAAACAAAATCGACATTATTATTAGTAACGGTAGTCACTACTCCGGTACCAAGGAACAAACCACAATTGTAGTGAGGGTTTCGTTCCAAGGCACATGTCAAAGAACAAAACCTTAGTTTGAAAAAACGAATTAACTATACAGACATGTTTCAGGTTCTAAAACCTACAGAACATGTTGCCATGCTTGCACCGATTAGAATACTTATAAGAAGTCAAAAGGTATCTTCTGAAGCTTTTAACAACTTACCTTTTGATTGCCCCGTAACCATGATTGCCCAAAACTAGCACGGATGCACGGTTTTTCTCGACAGCATCACAAAGAACATTTCTAGCATCACCTTCTACGACTTTAACATTAACATCATGAACCTAAGAGGAGAAATAAAAATCTAATGAGTCGAGCTGCAATGATAGATAAGAGTCTTGTATGAACTAAAGTTTGTCCATTGAAAGAGAAGACATAAATTATATTGCTTGCTTAAGCATTAGAGTGGTTTTCTATGAACTTCACTAAGCAAAGGTTGTAAATGGGTAGAGGGTCAGAGTACGTCATTGACTTTGTTTCATTGGCCTTGTTGCATTTGCTAACTATTAGCTATTAGGCAACTTGTATAATTGACTGCTACAATTTCATAGCCTCATTCATTGGAGATTCATATAATGTAAACTAAAATCAATTGTGACATGTCGTTTTTGAAAAAAATAAGTAGTACATAATCAGATATTACAGTAATTTGTTAGCCATTGATGTGCAAAATGACCAACTTTTTGAATAAAATGTGGACAAAGCCTCCCTTAGATACTCAAAAACCAATCCCACTAGTCCTTTTCATTATAGCCAAAAAGCCAAACCATTTATCAACATGTTTTATCCGTGGCTCTTCGACCACATGTAAGACAAAGCCAATCAAAAAGTCGAAAACTATGTTACTTCAAATCCGCTAGAACTACCAAAAACATGTAAGTTTATAGATGAAGGTCTATCAAACACGACTATGTTACTAAAAAATCACATGAATTTGTTTCAAAATAAAGATTCCAAATGTCATACCAATATACAGGGCAAGTGTCGTGTGACACATACACTTGAGGTGAAATAAACCATTCAAATTATATTACAACACAAGCAGATTGTGGGGATAAATCAACGCCATTATGCAACATATTAATGATATAGCCAAGTGAAATGTACAAAAAAAAAGTTAAAATTGTAACTATCTTAAAATTAGGTACAAAACCAAGTTGAATGCTTACTGATTTAGAGTGGCACAATTTTTTGGCCTTCTCTATAATTCTGGCAGCTGTTTTCTTGAGATCAGATTCCATAACAGACAAAACATCAATTGCTCCTGAAACAGTTACGTATAATGCAATGTTAGCACGGAGTAACTCAATTCAAATATCTTAACCCATAAGTTGGATAAACACTAGGGAAGTAGGAAACACATTGTTATCCTCTACAAATAGTCAAATATCACAAATTGTACAACAACTTAGATATTCATATACTGCAAAATTCTTGAATTTTGTATCTCTCTTATATTATGAGCCGTGTTATAGACATTTTATTCAACAAGTAACAGTGAGATGGGTTGATGCAAAATAACTTTCCACCAAAAGAAGATCATAACTTTCTAGTTTTTACCGTATAACCACAACTTCCAACATCACTACCGTAACCAATCGAGTTAAAAGTCGAAGAAAAAAAATTATACTTTCCATTCTTAAAATTGGCGGTTACATTTGGTATTATGCACGTAAATTAAGGAATTTTAATAGTAAAGAAATATTCTTATTTGTAGTGTATTGATGTCTTTTTCCTTTAAAATTATATCTTGTACTAAAAATTTGTAATATAATGATGTCGTTTTATTGGACAAAGATAGTAATACTTCCAATAATACGGATAGAAAAAGAAAGATTTCAAAGGTAACCAGCAAAAAAAATTATAAAAAAAAATCGTAAAGAACAAATAGCGAGTAAGGGAGTAGTATTTAGTTATGAGTTCTAGTCAAACAGCACGATAATGTGATATTATGCTCGTTCCTCTATATCATCTACTATTCATTCAATTCATCACCCTAATGCAAACATGAGGTATAAGGTAACTCATAGTAATTTTCTACATAAAACCATATCTTTCAAATTTTCATGTTGACTATGATAATTAAAATTTCCAAAATAACATAGAAATTTTTTTTTCATATGAGAAATCCCTAGTTCCATACATAGATTGTATCTCAAATGTGAAATTATGAAAAAATGTAGCTCACTAACTACATACACCATACAAATCAAATACTACCTCCACCCCAATTTCATTCCCAACATATATCATGTTACACCTAACAAAATATTATTTTTGTAGCAACTAAATCATGGCGAAGACGGTACAACAACTTATAACAAGATAATCCCATAACAAAATTAAAAACATAGAAAAGGAATAGGGAATACCAGGACCAGTGAGACCCATAGCAGCAGTAGGAGCAGGTTTAGCATAAACAAGCAATAATCTGAAATGAAATTTAGGAGCTGATGGCTCAAAAAAATGATCAAGTGTCCATTCTAATGCATAGAAACTATGTTCACTTTCATCTATTCCTATTATCATCAATGGTTTCTCTGAATCCCCCATCCTTTTTTATTTTTATTTTTTTCTAAAATAAAAGTTTTTTTTTTTTAGGGGGGGGGAGTTTTTTTTATTTTTTATTTATTATTTATTTTAAGGTTTGGGAGAGAATGAGAGAAATTGGTTGAATGAAGGATATATTAGAGAGAAAATAATGATTGAATGAAGGAGAATAAAAGGTGGATTATTGAAGAACGTGGTTTACTTAATTCTCGATGTTTCTTGATTTTGTCAGTGATTTAAGGTCACTCTCTAGATTTTTCTTCCATTTTTCCACTATTTTTATTCTTAATTATGTTTGATAGATTTTTGCCCACTAGTTTGACTTTAAAGCGCCCCTTAATTAGTTTATGATAATAGAGAATTCAAGGAATGCCTAATTTTTCATTTTGAGTCGTGTTATCTTATACTTTGTACTAGACAAAAATAATATAAATTTAGAAGATATTAAACCATGACTATTATAAAAAGGGTCAATTATTATTGAGATAGTTGAACTTAAAAAAAAAAAAATTCTTTTGGCTTAACTGAGATCAAATGAGTATCTTACTAGATAATAGATACCTAATACCTTGAATAGCTTATTTACATTTATTCAAATACTAATTGCAGTTCGCCGGAGTAATTACTTGCGTAACATACATCACTCTTATCCGAACTTAATTTTCAAGTTGTAGAATTGCCAAATCCAGATTTTTCCTAGAAGGCTACAACTCTACACAAGTGACTCATGATGAAGTGGGTTATGTGGGGGTGGAGTTTCACTTTTTTGGACCAACTTATCTAGAGTTTTCAACAATGATTTCAATCAATAGTTACATAAATTGACATAGCCACCTTCCCCTGTCAAGCTGTTTGAACGGTAGCGAATTTCGAAACTACATGTTTGTAGAATTAGGGATTATGCATTTCCCTTTGATTTAACATCTTGCATTCTACGGCATCGATTTGGCATCATTGGGAAAATATGCCAAAGAATATGAAATCTAAGGAACATTGAGTGTCTTCAAATCTTCAATTATGTACTTACACTTGATATTCATAGAAGATGAAAGACAAACCTTGATATTCATAGAATAATAAGTCCTTACACTTAACCCATGCATTATTGCATAGGCTAATCACCTAATTATTCAATATACGACTATCAACGATACCTACTTGTACTTCATTACACATCACAGGAAATAATTTAGAGATAACTATTACACACGAATAAAGAGCAATGCATCCTTGCCATGTCATTGATCATAAGCTTATTGTACGAGAGAGGTTTTCAGTGCTTGATCTTAGGCATCTTAACAATCATTACTGAGCAATGAGCATGATGAGCACAGTAGTCACTTACGCTGCCCAAAACAGCCCTGCAATGAAAACCAAAAACTTCTATGAGACTGTCATGCAAGTACGTTTTAAAATCCCTTCGTGGAGAGTAGGATAAATGACAAGTACTTTTCATTCGAAGTCTTCATAAATTATGTCAAGATACTGCTCAAATTTAAAAATCCTCAAAGACCTGTTTCATGGCATGCTTCATAGAACAAAGAATAATTTGGTTGGTTTTGAGTTAAAGGCAACTACAATGGGGTGTACCGGAACAACACAAGGAGTGATTGTTGAATTATTCTTCTAAGTTATCTAAGCAATATCATGCTTTATAAAGTGTTATTGGTTGCAGAAATTACAAAATTTATGCAATGTTTTCAAAAATAACTTATTCCATGCATATAATGACCCACCTTTTGATTGCACCATATCCATGACTACCCACAACCAATATTGATGCATTGTGGCTATCAACAGCTTCGCAGAGCACATTCCTAGCATCACCTTCTACAATTTCTACAGAAACATCAAGCACCTGTAATAACAACAATTTCATCAATTTTTTCTGCCTCAAACAAGTAATTAGTAACTTGTAATGCTAAAAATTGCAGCAACTCAGTCAAAACTTCAAGCAACACTTTATCAGTCAATGTAAAAAGGAAAAAAAAAAAAAAAAAAGACACTATCCTAGTTGGCAAGGAGATATGCAGATTCCCCTCAAAGGTGCAGCTCAGGAGAGCTACAATTCCACTCCTTTCCCCGCAACCAAATGCAAATAGCATTCTACATTTCTACACAATGTATCAATGTACACACAAGACAATCCTTCTGAAGTTACAGATTAAAGGCAACTATCTTTGGGTTTCAATTTGGGGGTCCCATAAGAAACCCTTAGGTAGTCCCCCAGACTCCTAGAAATAGCATTCTGCCTTGGAGCATGAACGAGTTGTTAGAATTGTCCGTAAAAGTGAGGCTTTGTGAGGGTGTAGGATTGTAGGAAGCATGTCATATGAATGAAATGATACAGCTAATTAATAAGATAATTGTTATAATTGATGCACAGATACCGGGTTGTAGCTAATCCTCCCTACTAATGCTAACAGACCATTAGCATATCTTGATTGTTCATGCTATTAACAGCAAATACTATTGTATCCTGGATTGGAAATTTAAAGTAAATGGTGCCAACAGCGTGAGACATTCTGGATCGGATGAGTTAATCCTTTTTAATAAACTATATAAGAGGTTGGTTTGCCTATATGACATTCTGATCTTGCTATTAGCTGCAAATAATTTTGTAGCCTGGCTTGGAATTTTAAAGTAAATGGTGCCAACAGCGTGAGACATTCTGAATCAGATGAGTTAATCTTATTTTATAAACTATATAAGAGGTTGGTTTGCTCATAGCTCCACTAATGGAAAGAGTTGGTGGAAGTCATCTAGCCTTACATGGTTAAAGTCTTGGTATCCAAAACCTAGGGTTGGATCCTATCCACATCACTACCCATCATGGCTCCCTTCCCGAAAACAAAAACAAAACAAAACCATTTAACCAATGGAAAGAGGTATGTTGAATAGTAAACTAATCAAAGATTTACAATCAAGATTTGGAAGCGGATAAGAATCCTAATCAAAGGATGGCATAATATACTAATATATGGTACACCATATGACAAAGTAAGCCAAAGACCATGTTTCGAAGAAGCTCCTAAGCTACCATGAGGCTCTGCTATTTATCACAATTGGTTTAGTAGATTTCAACCTTATGCCAATACAGAGTTCCTTCTATTAATAATAATATTCAGAACAAAGCACCATGTGAAAGAATGTCAGTCAAATTCAGCTATAAACTAATGCCAATTTCCGAAACATATATGACATCCAAGATAGATAAGATATGGCAAGGTGTGAAGCAGAAAAGAATCCCAAAATGTGATAATAATTTACAAATAGCTTTTAAACAGAAAATCAAATATATCATTCAATGTTTTCAAAACAACTGGATATACCGATTTTGAGTGGCATATCTCTTTAGCCTTCTCTACAACCCTGGCAGCAATTTTCTTTAGATCAGTATCCACAAAAGGCAAAACTTCCGAACCGCCTGCAAGCAAGATATCAAAAGTCAATACAAGTCTTTAGTTTCATGACAAATAAACACTAGTCAACATACTCAATCGTGCAAATCAGAGATAAAAACCAACCATCACATTTACAAACTTCTTAAATCTTGAAAATCTATAAATAATCTTGCATAATACATGATCAATCACAAGTTCACAACCATATCAGTCAAAGTAGAAAATTTCAACATATTTTCATCAATGATTAACAGCAATGGTCAAACATAATGCTTTAGTGTAAATTTTTAATGTAATCAACATCAATGAAAGCTCAGAAATAACATCCAAATTACACAAACTATACTTTAATGAAGCAAAAATTCATCAAATCAATGAAGAAAGACTCAAACTTTCAATACAAGCTAGCTTAGTTCAGATTAACCCAATAAATCAATAAGTCAAAACCTCAACAAATTAGATAAACCCAGTTAACCCAATTTCAAGAACAAAAATTCTAAGTTCCAATTCAATTAAACAATTAAAAGCAACAATCTAACATCAACACACCACATAATCAATCAAAAACACAACAAATCAAAAAAATACAAAATTAACCCACTTCATAATTCAACAAATTAAACAAACCCACATAAAATAAACAAGCAATTTACAAAATCAAACATAAAAATTTAAACCCCAGAAACAAAAATCATCATAAAAACAAACTCAAAATCAAAAATGAAATTATACCAGGACCAGCAAAGCCAATGGCAGAAGTAGGAGTAGGTTTAGAATGAATAAGTGTAAGTTTAAAAGGATAATTAGGGGCAAAAGGGGTAAAAAAATGATCAATTGCCCATGTTAATGCATAAAAGCTTTGTTCACTATCATCAATTCCAACTAACATAACTGGTTTTTCAGTAATTTCTGCCATTTTTAATTGACTTTTTTTTCCAAAGATTGAATCTTTTTGCTGTTTTATGAAATTATGAGTGATTTAATGTTATGGGTTTTTAAAGAATGGAAATTTAATGAGTATTTAAAGTGGAGAATTTGAGAGACTTCTGAAGAAAAGTAAGTGGTTTTTCTTTAGTTTATATACCGTGCTTTATATCTGAATTGTGGGATAATTTAGATTCTGGATGTTTGTGGTGTGGTAGAGAGGTTGAGTTGCGTAACATGGTTAGATACTTTGGTGAATTGAATTATTAAAGGCATACATGTTCATGAAATCATGAATTCTTTTCCATCATCATGATGACTACTTTAGGAAAATCTATCACCCTTAGTAAATGGAGTACCAAATATCAATCATTGGTGGACTCTGGTTACGATTTCAACTTGTTTATTTGGTTAAAGTTTTATTAATAGTTATTCAAATACCGTTTTTCTTGGGATAATATCTAAGAAATCACTGTGATATGTATAAATAGTAAATCACATGACATTTTCGTAAATAAGTAGAAAATTTTATTACCATGCTACCCCTTGACATTCATATAAAAAGACGATCTTACTGCTAAACTTTTAACATATTACCTCAAAATGTCATTGTAATATGCAAAACTGCATATTACTATGATTTACTAGTCTTCCCTCGATTTTTTTTTTCTGTGGTTATGAAGTACTAACATGTCTCATATATAAATCTTTACCCGACAATTGGTTGTACCTTACTTTGTCAAAACTATTGCTTTGTTCATTAGCTCACAACTTTATGAAGTACAAACACGTGGGTAAAGAAATCGGATTTGTAGTGATGTGCATACGATACAACTAATTCTACACTTTAGTCCGTATATAAAAGGTGTTGCCCTTTATTTGGTGTACCATGCATGGGAGACTATGTTATACGTGTGAACCCTAACTGACATTGTTCGATCATTGATCCACATGCCACATTGCCACATAGCTTTCATTTTTCCCGCTTTTGTCTTTTATGTTTTAAACAATAAGATCACGCTCTAATTGGATTAATTAAGTGAAAGTATTGGATTAAGTGACTTAGATCGATCACATTGAAACATCAATTGAAAAGTTAATATTAGTTAATCATAATGACAGTTATTCAGGTTTAGACGCCATTAATTTTTTACATGTCGCATCATACGACCAGCCTCACACAAGACTTTTTTATTTCGAATCTACCTTTTATTTATCCTTAAATGTGTATATACTATGCCAATTTTTTTGTTAAAAAAAAAATACTTTATAATTGTCTTAATATGGAGTATCTCTTTTAGTAACTCTTATCCTCACTTTTTTTTCATGTTTATTTAGTGTTGTGCTTCATTTTATAAATATACTTCCTTTGTCTTTTTTTACTTGCTACATTTCCCTTAAATGGAAATCCCAAATGACTTGCTACATTGCTTATTTTGGTAAGTAGAGTCCACATGTATCTTTACCTTATTGTCCTCATTTTTGTCATTTTGCACTTACTTAATCTTAATTTATCATTCTAACTACTACACAACTAAGATTTAATCTTATTTCACCCTTTTAACACATAAATAAACAGGTGGCTCTCACATTGAAAATAACATGCATAAAACTTTGTTCCATCTCTCAAGCAAGTAAATTGGCACGGAGGGAGTAATAAAAATACTTAAAAACAATTAACCCCTTTCAGTGAACCAAAAACTCTAAAATTTAATTCAACACACAAACTTAACCAACAATCTAATTAACATCAACCTATAATAAATCAAAAACTCAAATTAAATCATTTAATAATTCAACAAATTGAGCAAACCCATATGATTAATTAAGCTAAATAACAGAAAATCAACAAAATCAAAGATAATAATTTAACCCAAATAAATTACCAGGACCAGCAAAGCCAATGGCAGAAGTAGGAGTAGCTCTAGAATGAATAAGAGTAAGTTTAAAAGGAAAATTAGGAGCAAATGGAACAAAGAAATAATCAATTGCCCATTTTAATGCATAAATGCTTTGCTCACAATCATCTATTCCTATTAACATTACTGGTTTTTCTGACATTACTGGTGTTTCTGACATTACTGGTTTTTCTGACATTACTGATGTTTCTGACATAACTGGTGTTTCTGACACTTCTGCCATATTTTTGATTTTTTTTTCCCTCAAAGATTAAATGTTGGAATATTTGGTATGGGGTTCAAAAGAATGGAAATTCAAGGAGTATTTAAAGGGGGAAATTGAGAGAGACTCAAAAAAGAAGGTGGTTTTGCTTTAGTTTACATGCAATGCTTTATATCGGATTATCATGTGGCAAGAAGAGGTTGTGTTGAATTGCGTAGCATGTTTAGATACTTTGGTGTAGGGAAATTTTGAATTATTGAGGATTTAAAGGCATGTGATCTAACTTTTTTTTTTTATCATATGATTCATTTTGGGAAAATCCATGTCATTTCCATGTTAATCTTAAATAGATTATGGATAGGGATTGGGACCGTGGTTTTGCGGTTGTAGTCGATGTCAACTAATTTAATTGGTGAATGTTGTGAGATTTTATTTATTTGGATGGCATGGTTGGTATTGATGTCAACTTGTTTATTTAGTTAATGTTTGTCGGGTTTAACTTAAAGTTTTGTGATAAAATGTCATTCACAATAATCACTAGGAGCATAATTTAGGAAGCATTGTCATGTATTGTAGCTATGAAAACTTCTGTGCACACTCGGGTTTTTGCAAGGTAAAAACACTTGGATAGAAAATGATTTGATGTGTTGTATCGTCTAGTGTCTACTAGTTAGTAGTTACAGTACAAGTCTTACAACTAATTGTATATAAACAATTGTTGCCTCTTCTTTGGCTTACCATGCATCAAAAACCAACATACGCTATATGTAATCACCCTTTGTTCCATAATTGACCGACATGGTACACAATGTGATTTTTTTACTTTTGCCTTTATATTTCAAATAGCAAGATACGTATTCTAATTAGATTAAGTGAAAACAATTGGATCTGAATCTATAGTATGACAACCTTCAAAATTTAACGTCTACTGTTGAAAACTTGATATAAGGGATTAAAAAGTTGGTCATAATATCACATTATCAATTATTTAAGTTCTTATATTAGCTATTAAAAAGTCTACAAATAGTTAAACACAATACCATAGCTTCAAGCAATTTAATTCCACCAATTGGATTTTATATTTAAATTTGTAAGTGCTTCATGATTTGTGTTATAATATCTTCTTTAGAAACAACTCAAACAAGTATCTTCTATTTTAGCATAATGTTTCTCATGTTTGTGTATAGTAGTGCTCCTAAAGTCCTAAGTCCTAACCATTTTTGTACAACCTTTCAAGCTTAATTATGGCCTCTTCAAAAGCATGTTGGACCACTTGTAGACTTTAGTAAAACCCTAAATACCACAATTTCTCTTAGTATTGGATACTCCGTAAATATTAAGATAAAAGCTAATACATAATGGTGAGAGATATTTTTGAATTCTTTTAATATTTGAATTAAAAGGATGTAATTGAGTCACCATAAAAAAAATATGAAGATAATTTAAAAGGAAGGAAAAGAAAAAAGGAAAACTTGAAGGAGACTGCAAAGTTTCTACTCCTTAGTAAGTAGATAATCTATCTATCTATCTATATCTATATCTATATATTATATTAAAATTTTGTGGTGGCTTATATTATGTGGTAAAAAAAATCGAAAATAAGTTGGAGCCCGATGTGGCCCCTCCGGAGGCCTTAATCAAAGGCTATTATCTATTGGTGGGGTCCCAAAAAAAAGGTGGCTAAAACTTTCCATGGTGTCCGTATGATTAATATGATTTGGTGTGAAAAAGGATAAAAGAGGAATGATAACAAGTTTTTAGAGGATCCTGGAAATACTATTTTCTCGTTTTTCGAAATAGGCCATAAGAGGGATGGCAACAAGTTTTTAGGTTCCGAAATGGATTTTGGAGAGTCTTGTGGTTGCCCATAGCACGTGGGAAAAAAATGACGAAAATAAGACAAAGCCCGGATTAAAGGCTATTATCCGATGGTTTTTGAGGTACCGAGGCCTTGGAAAAAAGTTGTCAAAGACTTATCAAGGTGTTTGTAGGGTTAAAAAATGAACCCATACCACGTACGCGACTTGGGTTGAAAAGGCCATAAGCGGGATGATTACAAGTCTTTAGAGGGTCTCGAAAATAGTTAATTTTCTTTTCTCGTAAAACACCATAAGAGGAATGATAGTAGGTCTTTAGGGGACGAAACAAATTAACGGAGAATCCTGTGGCAGTCCATAGCATGGTAAAAAAGAGGGGGGTAAAAATAAGACGGAGGCTGGGAAGGCCGCTCTGCCCTTGAGGCCTCAATCAAAAAACATACGTAGTATTATTTACTTTTTTTGAGTTTCGGGTCAAGGTCCCCAAAAAAAAGTTGCCAACAACTTTTCCGGAGCCTATATGGTTGAAATGTGAGTCCAGACCCGGCGTTTTGAGATGAAAAGGCCTTAGAAGGATGATAACTTCAGAGTCTCTGGAATAGATGTTTTTATGTTCTTCAGAAGATTCCATAAAAGGGTTGATAGCAGGTTTTTAGAGGCTGAAACCGGTCGTGGGGAGTCTTGTAGTGGCCTATAGCAAGTGGTAAAAAAACAAAGCGAAATTAAGTTGGAGCCTAGTGCGGCCTCTTTGGAGGCCTTAATAAAAAATATTCACTGTTTTTCGAGATTCCGGGGTTGTGGAATAAAAGTTGCCAAAAACTTCTTAGGACTCATGTATGGTTAAATTATGAATCTAGACCAGGCGATTTAGGATGAAAAACCCTTAATATGGATGATGATTGACAAGTTTTTAGAGAGTCTAAAAAATAGTTGTTTTTTCGTTTTTCGGAAAAGGCAATAAGAGGGATTACATATAGCAGGTTTTTAGTGGCTGAAGCCGGTCATGGGGAGTCCTATGTTGGCCTATAGGACATGGTAAAAAAAAATAGGGCGAAAATAAGACGAAGCACGATGCGACCCCTCCACATGCCTCAATCAAAGACTATTATCCACTAATTCATTATGTTTCGGGGTCCCCAAAAAAAAGTTTCCAAAAAATTTTCAGGGAGCCAACATGGTAAAAATATGAATCCAGGGCAGAAAATTTTGGGTGAAAAGGTCGAAAGATGGATGATAACAGGTTTTTAGGGGTTTGAAAAATAATTGCTTTTCCGTTTTTCGGAAAAGGTTGATAGAGGGATGATAACATGTTTTTAGGTGTCAAAATAGATCATGGATAATCCTGTGGTGGGCCATAGAATGTGGTAAAATAAATAGTGTAGAAACAAGATGGAGCCGGTACAGCCCATCCGGAGGCTTTAATCAAAGACTATTATTCACTAGTTTTTGAGATTCCGGTGTCCCAGAAAAAAAAAAGTTGCCAAAAACTTATTGGGGTGCTCGTATGATTAAAATATGAACCTTGACTAGGCGATTTAGGTTGAAAAGGCCATAAGAGGGTCTCAAAAATAGTTGTTTTCCATTTTTCGGAAGAGGCCATAAGAGAGATGATAACATTTTTTTAGGGGGTGAAATTGATCGTGAGGAGTCCTATGGTGGCCAATAGAACGTAGTAAGAAAATAGGGTGAAAATAAGACAAAGCACGAGAAGGCCCCTGCAGAGACCTCAATCAAAAGCTATATTATATTATTATCCATAGTTTTTTTATTTTTCGGGGTCCTCGAAAAAAAATTGCCGAAAACATTCCTAGTGCCTATATGGTTAAAATATGAACCCAAACTAGGTGGTTTAAGGTGAAAAGGCTTTAGGAGAGATGATAACAAATTTTTAGAAGGTCTCGGAAATAAATGTCTTTCCGTTATTCATAAGAGGCTATAAGAGGGTCGATAATAGGTTTTTAGGGAAGGAATCGATCATGGGGAGTCTTGTGGTAGCTCATAGAACGTGGTAAAAAAACAAGGTGAAAATAAGTTAGAGTCTGTCACGGCTCCTCCGAAGACCTCAATAAAAGACTATTATTATTCACTATTTTTTTAGGTTCCAAGGACCCAGAATAAAAGTTGGCAAAAAAATTTCGGGGTTCACGTAGGCAGTTTGGGGTAAAAGGCCTTAGGTTGGATGACAACGAGTTTTTAAAGGGTGTAGGAAATAACTATTTTTTCGTTCTTCGAAAAAGACTATAAGAGGGATGATAAAAGGTTTTTAGGGACCAAAATCGATCGTGGAGAGTCATATAGTGCTCATAGCATGTGGTAAAAATAGGGCGAAAATAAGATGGAGCCCAGTGCGGTCCTTCCAGAGGTCTCAATCAAAAGTTATTATCCTCTGGTTTTTGAGGTTCTAGGATCCAAAAAAAGTTGCCAAAAATTTTCCGAGGTGTATCTATGGTTAAATATGAACCCAAACCAGGCAATTTAGGGTGTGAAGGCAGAGGGTCTCGAAAATAATTGTTTTTCAATTCTCCAGAAAAAGGCCATAAGAGGTATGATAACAAATTTTTAGGTGCCGAAACCGATCATGGAAAGTCATGTGGTGGCCCATAGCACGTGGTAAAATAACAGGGCGAAAATAAGACGGAGCTTAATGCGGCCTCTCCGTAGGCCTCAATCAATGGCTATAATATATTAGGATAAAATCCTACGTGGCGGTCTCAATGCTCTCCAACTATTCTACTTTAAATACATATAGTATTATATATATTTTTTTGTATAACTACTTAGTGGTTTTACCAAATAAGACCATCTTATATATAGAGTAAGATTTTTTAAAATTTTACTATATACAAAAAATTAGGTGTATCTGTGTATGCAATATTCATGCATTTTATATTTGATAGAGGTGATTATGGACCGGATTAGGCCATATGTGAGGAATAGAGGCCATTTAGCTGGATGAGTTTAAACCTAAAACTTGTGCCTAAAATCCATAAGTTTGGGGCAGAATTAACGGACTTTTTCGGACCAAACCTAAAAAGCAATTAAAAATCATTAATTTTTGTTACCAAAATCCGCACAAAATAAATGGAAAGAAAATTGGACTGAGTGCAAATTCGGGCCAAAAAGTGTTACCCAAAAATCGCAAAAAATTACAGATCGTGCTTGCAGGCCGGGTTACACTTAATCACCCCTGGTATTTGACACTCATTATTTCATGACAAGCACTAGATTTTGTCCACCCCTTTCTAATAAAGGTTATGAATTGATGAGTATCATATTTTTTCCTCTCTAAAACAATTATAACGCGGGTAGCCATTTTTTTCAAAAACAAAAATCTATAAAATATAGGTCCATAATTTCTTAACTTTTTTTTTTTTAAGTAAAGAAACATTAATACGTAACCTTTTTTTCAGTTATCATGCCTTTTTTTGCTTTCTTCCTTAAATAAATACGAAGTAAATATCAATATTTTCTTAAAATAAATTTAAATCCTCCTAAAAACCCTGTAAATCTCTCACTTTGCTCTCACATTGTTCATATCTTTCTCAAATTTCACTCCTTTTTCAACCAAAAAAAAAAAAAAAAACATCGTTCATCTTTGTACACAAATTTCCCTTCTTTTTAGCATAACCCTTTAACAAAAATCGCACAGTAAATTCAGTGATTCAAGCACACATCAACTTTAAATTTAATTTATCATTATTTCTTTCTATTTTTATTGGTTTTCTTTTTCACCATAATTTCATGTTCTTCAATTTTCCGACGTTTCATGTAAAAAAAAAAAAAAAATCAAATTACAATTTCAATTCAGATCATATTTTTCTCAAACATTTATTAAATTAATCACCAAAAAAACAAAAGGATATTTTTAAAAAATGAAGTTTTGCAAAACATATCAAGAATACATGCAAAATTTGGAGAGTGAATTACCTGGGGTTGGATTAAAAAACTTGAAAAAAATCTTGAAAAAATGTAGAATTGATCTTGAATCCCACAATTCTTCGCATAATGATGATTGCCCACATCAATGTCCTGGTAAATTTTTTTAATAAAGATTTGATTTTTATTTGAATTTTGTTTTTATTTGAATTTTGTTTTTATTTATGATGTTTATTAGGTTTAATTGGTTGGAATTTTTGATGGGTTTGTTTGATTATGATGTTTTTGTTATTGTTTTATGATTTGATTGGTGAAAAAATTGATTTTGTTTGGTGGGGTTTGTGATGTATGTGTTGAGAATTTGAATTTTGGTGTTAAAAAATTTGAATTTGGAGTTTAAATGTTTGATGTTTTAGTGCTGCATGAGTTCATAGTTTTAGTTTATGCAATCATAATGATATAATTAGCTTAATTTGATTAAATTTTTTAGTTGGTTCAAAAATTAGGTGTTTAGCAATGTTTTTGAAGTAATAGTACTTTTCAAAAAAAAAAAAAAATAGTTTATCTAATTATAATAACATTTACAGCTTAATTTGATGAAATTTTTAAGAGTGGTGGAAAAATTAGGTGTTTAACAATTTCTTGTAGTAAATTGTACTTTTCAAAAAATAAAATAAAGTTAATGTTTGTTTGTATTTTCTTGAAATTGTCATGGATTGTTGTCTAGTTATTGTTTGTAACCTCTTGATTCTTTTATGTCCTGTTTCATTGGTTTTGTATATCATAATCAATAAACTACTATAGGATAAGCTTATAAGTCATTAGCATAAGAAACTATTTGATTTTGGTAGAATAAAAGGTCAAAGAAATCTTCCCTAGAAACAAATTTGACATGAAACTATTACAATATCTGTGTTCAACTTCTTTTAGCTGTTTCTGTTAAGCAATCTTTAGTAGTATAAGAATTCATGTATATCCTCCCTTTTTCAAGTGATTTTAACTTTTTCCCTTGCTATTGTTCATTATAGGGTAGTAGGGTAATGGTAAACATTTGGATTTAATTCGGAATTTTAATGTTTAAGTCGTGTTATTGTTGTTCGATTACCAATGGCGATTATCTTCGTGTTGCAGTATGCGACGGTACCTTTTTTCCTTCTCTTCTGAAGGAAATGTCTGATGTAGTGGGTTGTTTCAATGATCGTGCGCAAAAGTTGCTTGAATTGCATTTATCAAGAGGTTTTAAGAAGTATTATGTATGGTGTAAAGGCAAGAATGATCATGCTTCACTGATTCAGGAAGGACAGGACCTTGTTACCTATGCCATGATTAATGCTATCGCAGTTCGGAAAATTTTAAAGAAATATGATAAGGTAGAATCTTCTCATTCTAAGAGATTCTTTGGGATTTTGTAGCATTTTATTTAATATTAAGGAATCAGCCAGGTCTATTAAAAAATTTGCTGAAGTTTGTCTTTGTTTATCATGAGGCAGATTCATTACTCTACACAAGGTCAAGCATTCAAATCACACGCTCAGAGTATGCACGTTGAGATTCTTCAATCTCCATGGCTTTGCGAGCTCATGGCTTTTCACATTAATTTAAGAGATAAGAAGGCAAATACGAAAAGGGGGGCTTATTTGTTTGAGGGTTGCTTTCTTAAATTTACCGATGGAAAGCCGTCACTGACTTGTGATCTCTTTGATTCTGTGAAGGTCGATATTGACTTGACCTGTTCTATATGCTTGGTGAGTATTGCTTATCTTGTACAGTTGTACTACATGCTTAATGCCTTTTCCTTTTTCCTTTGTATTGCATCTTTATGATTACTCGGAACTGACTTAGGTGTATGTCACTGAAAATAGCACTAGTTGGATTTTATAGTTAGATTTGGTTGCTTGTTTTCTTTTATTATTAAAATTAAAATATACAGTTGACTTTAATCATTGTGATCATACCCGGCTTATGTAAATATCAGACTTATGTAAATATCTTACACTCTTTTAAAGTAAGAATCATACTCCCATTCCCATAGCCTAGCCCTGTATATTGTTTCTAAGCCAATTGTCCTTGCAACATCTTAGCAAATAGTTTTGTTAATTTTGAGTCAAGACGGCATATAATTAGTTGGTGGAAATTTTTTTCCTGGATAACTTGTTTTTTAATTTTCTTCTGTATGTTTGTAAAGGGTTGGATCCTTTCTAACTGTGGCGAACATATTCTTTTCTAAGGAAGGATTGCCACATGTTCTTCTCTAAACCTTCTTTGCCTGCTCCCTTCCATCCTCAATCCTTATTTATTTATTCTGTCATAAGTTTTCATGATAACAAAGGAAGTATAAAAGAAGAATTCCATAAAACTATACTTCCCATTAAAATTTAAAATCTGTTGAATCAAACACAGCCTTACATTTACTCCTCTTTCTGTTGTATCTGCTTGATTTTGTGACGAATTAAATTAACTCTATAATGTACATTCACTGATCACCAATCAGATTAGAAGTCTAGGCCTTCGCTTCAATATATCTACTCTTTTCCTATTCAATCATAAAGAGAATTGGTGTATCTCAAAAAAAAAAAAAAAAAAAAAAAAAAAAA
>PYUH01000120.1:7451123-7479632 GCA_016808085.1 Suaeda aralocaspica | reverse complement strand
CAAAAAAAAAAAAAAAAAAAAAAAAAAACAAACAAACAAACAAATAAAGAGATTTGGTGGAAGTTACTTATTTTCTTGTTAAAAGACTCTTTACAAGCTTCACCCTTGAAAGAATGTGTTTACATAGATCACCTGAGCTGCTCTTGTTTCTGAACTGGTGTCTGTCATCTGGATGCTTTTCAGTCAAAGAACTATAATTTTTAGTTGTATTGTGTTATTATAATTCTGGAAATCAGTGATCGCATAATCTTTTCTTAATAATAATAAATTTATAATAAATTCTGAAACTTATAATAAATTCTGCTGTTTGTTGTGCTATCCTGAGCTCTATTATTGACAATCTGAGAAATTGACTTCATAAATTTTCTTGTTTAATAATATACAGGACACTGTGTTTGATCCTGTTGCTCTTACTTGTGGCCATATCTTCTGTCATATGTGTGCCTGCAGTGCTGCGTCAGTGACTATAGTTGATGGACTGCGGGCTTCATCTCCCAAGGAGAAATGCCCTTTGTGCCGAGAGGTAATCATTATATTCCCTCAGCAACTTTCTGTGCATTGTCTCCCTTTCTTTACCTGGTTCTTTCATTATACCTATGATAATTGTGCTTCTACATCATTTAATTGCTATAAACCCATAACAGAAGTGTGATATATATAATATATGATCTTTGCATGGAATGGTAAGCTAGTGTTATTTATACATTAGGGCTCTGCATCAACAAAATCTTTGATGTAACTCATAAAATTGTGTCTCAGCATAAAATTCCTTACTTTTAATTTGTGAATAAAAAGCATGAGAAGCTTGACAAATGAGATGTTAGTTAGAGGCAAGTACTTCATTAGGTCATCTCAAGATTCTCAAGTGGAAACTAGCACCTTTATTTTGGAGACTCGGTTAACGAAAAATAATTTATCCAACACATGTGAGTGTGTTTTCTTGGTGGTTGGGTTTCATAATTGTTCACGAATGGAATTGTGAGGGAGTTAGGCTTTGCTCTTGGATTGCCCTTGTCAAACCATCTATGGAATTATTTGCCTATTGGCCCCTATATGATTGTATTAATCACATCTTTTTTTCTGGTTTTAACTGAATTTTTTTTGCTCTGATCCAAAACTTATTAGTCCTTATCTGAATATATTTGGTCAAAGTGAAAAACATGGCTATAAACTAGCGAATTGTTTCAACACGGTGTGTTGAAAACTGTTGGCATTGCGGAAAGTTAAAGAAGCTTTTTCTTTTTTTATTTCAAGACAACTCCGTTTTCTAATTTGTTAGTTTATTGCCACTTGAATTCTTCGTGTATTATTTAATCGCTCAAACGGCCTATTAGACCACTTTTCTACCATTCTGTAGTTTTGTTTCAATGCAAAGATATTATGGAGGTGGCTTTTTACTTCTTGCATATACTATTTTGTAGTTGATGTGAACTGACCAAGATACATCATTTGTCTTCTGCTAAATATAATATGCAAAGCATTAAACAACTGATTGTATTTTTCTGACTTTTGGCTTTTGATTTCAGGCTGGAGTTTATGACGGTTCTCTACCCATGGTGGAACTCAATATTTTATTAAGACGAAGGTGCGCATGCTCCCTTACTAAAATTAGTTTGCTATGATTTTATAATTTCTCAAAACCCACCCTCACCCCTTTCTCTCTTCCACCAGGAAAATATTACTAGTAATATTTCCAACCCAATAAAGTAAATACCATACACACAATGCCTCCAAAAATCATTTTCAGAAATGACACTTCATGTTATATCAGATTGATACCTTTGAAAACTAAACATTACTTGATTCGTTAGTGTAATGGAGTATAAATTAACTTATTGATATTCATATTGATCGTTACCCAATGATATTTTAGGCGATTTCATATTGATGTTCCCACTTTTGCTCTATTTACTTATTTGGACAACAATTTGTCTTTTTTCCTACCCTTTTTGGCCTTTCATATTGACTGTTCCTCTTTTTATGTTCTTGGTTTTTGTACCTAGTAAATGGGAATTATAATATAGAATAAAAGGGGGTTTATTATTTTGATTTTTAAGACGAAGATAATTAGGCGGCCTGGAAGTTTTGTTAATTTTCACGGATCATTTTCATTAAGCGCTAAAGGTAGAAAAGTTATATTGCAGGAGCTGCAACTGTCTAACGTTTCTTAATATTTATATAGGTGCCATGAGTATTGGGAAGAGAGACTTCAGTCAGAAAGGACAGAGAGGATTAAGCAAGCAAAAGAACACTGGGAATCTCAGTGTCGAGCTTTCATGGGTGTCTAAATGCAACTGCTGGTTTCATTAACCTTGCAGAGGTGGTTTGTTGTGTGTGTATTGATTTGCTTTGATTTGTTTGTTGCTATCCCGAGTCTTAACCACATGTGCATATGTTTACCAGATTTTGTTTGAAAAAGCCCCTTGTTGTCTGTATATCAAAGTTTTGTTTTATCGAATAAGATAGAGTTTGCCACACTCTGGAGTTCCGGACAACCTTTTAATTTTAGAAGGGGTATCGCTGTTATCTATAGAAGTATGTTAAAAAGTTATAGAATAAGCAGAAACTTTAGACAAATAATTGTAGTTGTACATTTACTATGTGTGTTCTGCCTGTGATGAAAGGCATTATTGTTGGATTAATATACTTGTATACATTCCAAGTAATAGAAGTACTTGGGAATTTGACATTTGCAAAGTAGAGCTTGATGGTGAACAAAGAGTCTAGGTGGTGGGAAAAAAAATGAATTGATTGTTGTAGGCTCCATTTCTTTTGATGGAGAACATATTTCATTTGAAAGCAATATTTATTGGAAAGTTTTATCTTATTTTGTCGATTACACGGCCTTTAATTTCAATTTAACTTGATTAGCACTTGTATAAGATTCTTACTAATCATGTATACTGTATTTGGGATCTGCATACAACCTACGATACAAAATTCATGCAGTGTAACATATGTATACATATGTATGTATTTTTCTCTGCCTCTCTCATAGTTTAGTGCAACAAACTGTGAAAACTAGTTACCAAGTAAATGAAAATCCAATTTGATAGAAAAATTTACATTAATTTTAACACAAAATCGATGTTGAAAAAAGAGAGTTTTTCCTTCACGAAATTCATACGCACATAACAGTGAAACAAGGAAAAAGAAGGGAAGGATAATGACGGGGAGGGAAGGGAAAGGAAGGGGAGAAGAAAATGATGAGTCTTTTATCATTGTTGGATTTGTAGGAGAGTTAAATTTCTTATAATTTAATCTCGCTCTTTCCTTCCCCTCCAATTTTCTTCTTTATTTGTTATCCAAATGAAGGGGGCTTCATCCTTCCATTTCTCCTCATTTTCTTCAATCCAAACAAAATGCAAGGGATATAGAAGTCTAGAAGATATATTGAGACCACCGTCATCACTCCCACTGATATACTGGCCACCCTAATATGAAAATCACTACCATCCATGTTCAAAACCCACCACCTCCTCTTCTTGACTGAAATCTGATAAAAAATGCCAAAGTAGAAAGTGAAATCGCAAATGAAAAAAAGGTAGAACGAATTTTTAAAAATACATTGTCGTTGTTGGGCAATTTTAGGAATGTTGTGTTGATTTTGGGTAATTATTGGTTTAAATGACAAAGGTGAGTCATGAGTGGTCTAGAAGACGGTGGCAGTAGGTTCGATATAAGGGAAGTCAAGGGTGGCGACGACGATGAGAGGTCTAGGGTAAAAGAAGAAAGAGAGAGAAGCAAAATATTGGGGTTGGTGGTGAACCGGAGTGGAGTTCCATTGGTTGTGGTAGAAGAAGGAGAGGAGAGAGAGGAGAGGGTGAATAAAATAGTTGATTCATTAGATGTTTAGTAGAATAATGAGTTTTGAATTAGTAAATTAAGTAAGATTTACACAGCTTAATTGAGTGTATTTATGAATTTTAGTAAAAAACAATTTTTACAAGTATTACACATATTGTGCAGTAACCCGTTATGAAAACGGTTGCACATAATGTGCAACACAAGAAGTACAAATTACTTGCAAACATCTTTTGATTTAAAGTTCTCTTTCTTTCTATCCGCTACTCATCACATGCATTTTTATAATCCTTAGTTCTCAATTTTAACCAATAGACAATTCAAATGAAACTCACATTGTTGCAAATAAATTGAAAGAGATAGTATTTCTACTAGACTATCGAAGCATAGACACACAATTAATGTAGTACTCAATACTTGTATGCAAACAACATGAGAATCAGTTTCCGACATTGACAACTAACGAGGTGACAATGTACTCCGTAACATAGTTGGGAAAGTTACATACCCCTGAACAGTGAATACAACACTTAAAATCTCAAGTCAAGAAGCAAAAACCGAAAGAGGTAGCCAAACAACCCTCTTCATTTTGCTGCAGCATACACAGGTTTATTCCAATGTGTAAATGCAAAACGCAATGGTGGGAAGATCCAAGAAGACAAAAATAAAAGCCTTAGTTGCTTTAATGTCAATAAGCTTAATAACATGTAAGCAGTCAAAATGGGATACAATTGATTTTCTAAAACATCCAAAAATTCTTATCATACAATGCTATTGTGCACAAAATCTGTAGAGTCAAAGCACACGCTTCCATCAGCTAAAAACTCTTCAACCAAGACAGACTTATCCTTCATTTTGTCAATATCAAGGGATTTTGGTCCTTCCATTGATGGTATCTTTGACACAAATTCTTCAGGGTGGCGATAGAATGCTGCATGTTGTTGAGTTTTGTATCCCTAAACATTTTCTGCAAGAAAGTGAATTTGTCAAAAGAGAGCACGGAACCGAATAGCAGGTTTGTTACGACAAAATCACACACGCATACCTCGTAATCATCCCCATACTTCTCGATTAGAGGAAGAAGATGTGCACGTTGCATTGTTGTCAAAGGCTGTAATGGTGCCTTCTTACCGTCCCTTCGCTTCTTACCAAGGACTGTTTTAAAATCTATAAACAACCAAAAAAGAATTGATGAGTTTTAATATTATTTTTTCACTCTAATCTACAAATGGATCTTCAAACTGTGTGAAAACTGATAAAACTAGGCAAGCAGGAAGAGGGGGCTTGCATACCAGCCATCTGTTCCAAATTATCATTAAAAAAAAGCCATTTCAAACCAAAATATTAAAGTGGAACTAACGACTAACACCTAAGCAAGGAAGTGCTCATCATTAAGCATCCAAAGGCTACTAACGCACTTGAAACCCAAATCAATCAGTATCCAAACAAGATTGCCAAAACCAATCTGATGCTTTTGATTATATCAAAGGGAAAGCTAACCCAATATTGATTTAGCCTAATACAAGTCTATGTGGAGGACATCTGATAAATATTTTCCTAAATAAGTTGACTTCAAACCTTATCCCTCATAAAATAAAATATAAGATAGGCTTAAATATGAATGAGTGAGTGAAAAAGACGTACTTCTTAAAAATTTTAATTACCCAAATTTGGGTCAACCGTAAAAAAGAAAAAAATTTCACAACTATACGAAATGTTGTGCTTCAGAAACCTAGACTTCCAGTTTTTGTAAAACAACAAGTCAACAAGCCTTGGTCATAATAAAATGGGATTGGCTAGACATGGGGGTGTTTGGTGGAAAAGGAGAAGTTTGAATAGAGTTTAGGGTTTTAATTGGTAGAAACTCTAATATAGGTGTATGGTAAGGGAAGGGTTTAAAGAGAGTTTTTGTACAAGAGATCTAACTCAAACAATCTTTATCAAAATGTTGAGGTGAAGAGCATTTTCTTTATAGTTATAGATAGAGAAAATATAAGTGACTATGTTGTCCTTATACTTAAACCTAACAAAATCCATCAATGTCATTTAACATAACTGGTAAGTGTTGGTGTATTACCAAACACATTTAGACAAACACCATCCACAAAAAAAAAAACTCCCTCCCCACTCCTTTTTTTAAGGCCAAACCCTCCACAAGCCCCAAACAACTCTCTTCACCAAAAATGGCCATGAATTAATAAGAGGGATCCGAAAAGTCATCAACAAAAACCTCTGTTTCCATTTTTCCCTATTTAACCCTAATAACCCCATACCATTACTAACCACCTGCATTAAAGTTTACTTAAGCCTTCCTTTACCTCTCCTTCATTCATCCTTTTTCCATGTTTCAAGCCCCCTCACTAATGTGTTACCCAATCTCCCATTTTTCTAAAACGATGATCATATAACAATGCCTATTTAATGCCAAATTCTCCTCAAGACCCAATAACCCCATTCATATCCCTTGACCACCCTCATCCAAATTTGTTTAAGTCTTCTTTTACCTCTCCTCCAATCATCCTTTTGTTACTTTTCAAGCCTCCTAACCAATATGTTATCCAGTCTATTGTTTCCCTAAAACGATGATCTTAAAAAGTGTTACCTAAAATCTAACACAAAAACGGAAAAAGAAAAAAAAACATTGGGAAATCAACTAGACTAAATTGAATAATATTGTTTAAAGCAAAGCGATAAAATGAAAATAAAGAACAACAAACACTGACCATATCCATACTTGCTATGGTAATTCTAGTTACGTGGAAGAGAAAGTATTTAAAAACCAGCTATACAGGTACAGTAGAACAGCAAAGGGTCCTTTTATCACTTTTCAAGCCTCCTAACCAATATGTTACCCAGTTTATTGTTTCCCTAAAACGATGATCTTAAAACAGTGTTACCTAAAATCTAACATAAAAAACGGAAAAAGAAAAAAAAAACATTGGGAAATCAACTAGACTATATTGAATAATATTGTTTAAAGCAAAGTGATATGTAAAAATAATAAACAACAAACACTGACCATATCCATACTTGTTATGGTAATTCTAGTTACATGGAAGAGAAAGTATTTAAACACCAGCTATACATGTAGAACAGCAAAGGATCCGTTTGATTGGGTGTAAAACGTTTTCCTTGAAAATTGTTTTCACATTTTAAAATGTAAACCTCAAGGGAAACCATTTTCCACCCTATCGAAAACATTTTCCCCCAAAATTGAATTAGTTCAATCAAACAATGAAAAATGCTTAATAGAAAATTTTGCATGCAACCAAACAACTGAAAACTTTTATGATGTAAAATGTTTTCCAAAGAAAACCACTTTCATCCGAAAATGTTTTACGCCCTACCAAACGGAGCCAAAATGAAGTGTCTACCTCCCAAATCGAGTAAAAGAGT
This sequence comes from Suaeda aralocaspica, assembly GCA_016808085.1. Lineage (NCBI taxonomy): Eukaryota > Viridiplantae > Streptophyta > Magnoliopsida > Caryophyllales > Amaranthaceae > Suaeda > Suaeda aralocaspica. Next base: position 7,472,432 of record PYUH01000120.1, on the reverse strand, counting down.
TATATTTGATGAGCATCGTGGTTAGATAACAGTACACTAAAGCAAATCAATATCATGTCACAAGACTGGGAGCTAGTTGAATTCCACAGGTAGCAATATAAGTCTATCATAATAATATAAGCAACTAAAGTTTGGATATTCAGATTAATCTAACGATTTCAGCCTAAAGAGGTTACTACAACATATACATGGCATAAGATTGTTCCACAAAACAGATAAATTTATTGTGCATCAACAAATCGTACTCAATGGCATGTTGTAATTTGTAAGTAGTCATTTTGCATAGTCGTAAGATTTTTTCATGAAACAATGAGATCAGCAATCAATGGATGTGGCAGATTTAATTCCTAGTTCCCAATTACCTAAGAGGATAAGAAACTAATAACAAATTATTCCAAGACCAACTGGACGAAAATTCCCATACAACAATAAAAAAGTCTTGGTCCCAAAATATTCCGGGACGGCTAGGCATGAATCAATAAGAGAAATATTTCTCTCAAGTAGGCATTCCTGATGCCTACAACGCAACCAAGATAACGAACACATTCCCATCCGCCAACCCATCTGTCCTAAACTATTCTTAAGTCACAAGATTTTAGCAAACAATGCTTCAAGTCGCTCCAGAAGAGAAGCAATAACAATCTATGGGCACTATCAAACGCACTCGCATAGATGTGAGCAAAACAAAGTTTTATTTATAAGTCTTGCTCACACTACTGGCCTTAAAAAAGGGCAATGTAGGTGCCAAGCATTATCATGGACTATATATCGATATTTCGTTGTTCTTCACTCTAGTAAAATGGAGCGAACTATAACTGCAATCCCAATAGCAATGCAACGAGGCGAAGACACAATCTCCAAAATTGCTATCCAAAGCACCCTAAGATATCATCCACATAGATAATTAACAAGATGTGCTACTCATTCAACCATATATTTCAACAAAAACCTCAAACGCCAATAATAAGCTGTCACAACCAAAACAAAATCATAAATCCTAAAACAAATTCTTACTTTCAACTAATTATCCTTTCTTCCATAAACCCAATTCAAAATTTTCAACCCCAAACTCTTCTTGCACCCTCCAAATCATTCAAGCAATAACATAATACATTCTAATCCCAATCTACAATAAAAATTAACATTCAATCAAACAAAAAAAAACACTTTTATCCATTGAATTTAACCCTAAAAAAACACATAATAAATATTAAAAAAATCAAAACCCACTTCAAAAATCATATCTTTTAACACAAATTCATCTTCCCACCATAAATTAAAAGTGATTAAAACCACATAACAAATCAACTAAACAAAACCCACTTCAAAAAATCAAACCTTTAACACAAATTCATCTTCCCAACAAAAATAAAAACCATTAAAAATAAAAAAACCCCAATATTAAACCCACTTTAAAAATCAAACCTTCAACACAAATTCATCTTCCCAACAAAAATAAAAACCATTAAAAAAAAACCCCCCAATATTAAACCCACTTCAAAAATCAAACCTTTATCAAAAATTCATCTTCCAAACAAATTAAACAATCAAAAAACCCTAAAAAAAATTAAAAAAAAAAAAAAAACTAACCATCTTCTTCAAGGTCACTTCCAGAATCAATAGGCTGAAACTCATCAACTTTAGCATCATGAGGTTGAGGAGGAGGAACTTGAAGAGAATTAGACTCAATTATATGAGAAGTTCGAGAACGAACACCCAAATAATTAGGATTTGAAACTAACCCAAATTGCTTGTAATTGCTAATTACACTTCCCTTTTCATCCCATTTTGTGCCTAATGGATCTATTAAAGCGCGTAGTTTTGGAGGAAGATTGAATGCTGGTTTTACTATTTTAGGGTTCTTCTTTGGAAGCCCTACTTTTACTTTTGTTCTTGAGGCTTTGTACTTCCTTCTTGATCTTCCCATTTTTTGGGGGTTTTTGAGAGGTTTAGGGATTGAGGGGTTTTTGAGTGGGTTAGGGTTTGAGTCTTTTATTAAGGGTGAAGAGTTGATGTGTTGTGGTTGCAACTTGCGACGTGTACCGAGGTAACTCGAGTTACTCGAGCTTGGTTTGAGATTTTTACTTACTTTAATAACTTATTATTATTATATCGAGGATTTGACACTATTTACAAAAAAAAATTGAAATATTAATATCATAAGGTGAGTAATTGAGAGATGTGAAAAAAAAAAAAAGAACGTAACAATTTTATTTAAAAAAAAAAAAAGAATGGTGAGAAATTGGAAATATTAGAACTGGTGTATCTATTTTTCTAATTTGAAAATTTCATATTAATTGCAATGTTATTAAATTTGGTTATTTATGATTTTGATTCCTATACCACTTTTAGAAGATGAGACTTCTTTATCTTTCTCGTCTTAAAACGAATTTTTAAAAAAATTCAAGTGTATAATTTTAAAAGCATTAGCAAGAAGCGTAAAGCAAAACATATTCTTTTAAGTGTATAATTTAAATATTTCGTATTATCGCATCTAAGAAAACAATTCTTTTTTTTTTACTATGTATAATTTCTTTATACTTCGTACTTTTTGGTGAATTGGATAAGATGTTTTATTATAAGTTCAAACTTACCCAAATAATCTTGTTATTTCTCTACCCTCAAATAATGCAAGGCCATCTTCATTCAATTAAACGAATCTGAGATTACTTTCTTTGATTGGCTACTTTCATCTTCAATGAAAGATAATCTAAAGGCACAATAGCAGAATTACAAAGCTCGATTTCGTCTATTAGATTTTGAGTTACACTTAGCTGAAAGGCAATTAAAGTCTACTCGCAAAAAAGGGACGAAAATTCAACTTGTAAGAGAGAAAAGTCGTAGAAGCAGTGCTTCATTCTGGCCTAATGAATGAGTAGAAGTCCATCATTACTTTGCTAAATGCTACGCCCTTAAATAAACTAAAACTGTTGACGATATAATAGTCAATTGGAACACATAAAAATTCTTGCTGCTACTTGTTATTGTTCTTGTTTTTTAAGGACTTGACTAGGTATGCCCTGCATACCGTTAGAACAAGTTTTACTAACAGGAAATCACAGGGAATGAGCAATATCCTCAAACTTCATCCTTTTCAGTCTCGTTTTCATCATACTCGTCATCATCATCATCGCCGTCATCATCTTTATCTGCCTCATCATATAGGTTAGGAGAAGTGAACTTGTACAGCCTGTTCAGCTCGTTTCGTGAATTGTTTTCATTCAAAAAGTCAACCCCATGCTCTGTGTCTCGATGTTTCACAAGGAGCCATCGTAATAGCCGGTCTTCTTTGTTCAAGTAATGAAGCTCCTTATTTATATTGGGTGTTGCCATCATTGTCATCTGCATGAGTTTTCCCTGGGGAAAAAAGAATATCCAACTTCATTACAGCTGACAGTATATATGCATGGGGAAATAGACCGAACAAGTTTACGAATTCTAACAGTCTCCCAAAGACAAAAAATTACTTCAACTGGACAATAAGGAAGATGCCACACATTACCATAGTAAGACTCGTTATAAACTTCAATTAGTCTACTCAATCTCAAGTGGTTTTGTATATAGCGCATAACCTTCATTTCCATCAAATATTGCCCTCGCATGGGGCCACATCATAAGGGAATAACAAAATCATATGTAAAAACATGGTAAGAGATTTCGAAGTTTGACTGTGTGAATGTAAAGTGAAAAGGTACAACTCCACCAATGCCACCCCCCGGGGCCACATCATATGGGAGTAACAAAATCATATGAAAAAATATGGTAAGAGATTTCAAAGTTTGACTGTGTGAAAGTAAAGTGAAAAGATACAACTCGCCCAACCCCACCCCCACGTCCCTCGGCCACGTTTCTCTCCAACAACCATAAGATTTACAAAAATCAAAGAGACATTAGAGGATCTGAATTCTGCAAGCAAAAACAGCACACAAACTTGAATGATAATAGGAGCAACAATTTTAGATGCCACTAAGTTGTCAACACTAAAGCTCTAACTATCAAGTAGTATCAATGTAAACTTTAAAAAGTTATACTGCATGATTTTATAGTCCAAAAACAACAGTCAACGAATATAAAAAACTATCTGGAGTGTTTGCTGCAAAATTAAGTATGATTTGATCTGTTTTCAGCCTTTTATGAATAATAAGGATGTTTATTCTGCTAAAAATAAAAAGTTTGCCGTAGTATAGACCCAGTATAGTTGTCAACGTAGCTCATTGAACAAGACATAGGTTGTCCTATGCATATGAGCCCAACACAATGCTAAAAGCACAACTATACAACAACAACAGCAGCAACAACAGCAGCAACAAAGACTTATATCAATCAATCAATCACAGCCTTAATCCCAAAAAAAATTGGGGTCGGCTACATGAACCAAAATTAATCATTCCATGTGGTCATCCACATAAATTTTCCTCCTCCATCACCTGCGATCAAGGACCTCATTCTCTTGTAAATCTAAAAGCTTCATATCTTTTTTAACCCCTTCCCACCAAGTCATTTTTGGTCTTCCCCTACCTCGTTTGAGATTTCCATGATCCCACCCTTCCACTCGTCGCACTGGGGCTCCCTCAGGTCTCCGCCTCACATGTCCAAACCAACGCAAACAATTCTCCCTTAATTTGCTTGCTATGTCTGCAACCTCAACTTTTCGACGTATTACTTCATTTCTGATTTTATCCCTTAGAGTGTTCCCGCACATCCATCTCAACATCTGCATCTCCGTAACTCCTATTTATTGAATGTGCTCCTTCTTGTAAGCCCAACATTATGTACTGTAGAGCAACAGTGGTCTTAATCCGGTAGAATTTCCCCTTCAACTTTAACGGAATGTTTTTGTCACATAACACTCCCGTAGCTGCTCTCCATTTAACTTCGCCAATGGGTTTTCCCACTGCCAGTCCCAAGTCTGAATAAGGGAGGAGGGTTGTGGAAGGTCGGTGACAGCCAACGTGAAACTTAGTCACATCTTATGACATGAACCAAAACAACAACAAAGATTTAGTTCCGAAATAATTTGGGGTCAACTAGACATAAATCAATAAGAGGAATCGCAAAAGTCATTGATCCGCAAATGTCCTTTATCTCCATTCTTCTTTGTTTAGTGCCAAATTCTCTTCTACCCCCAAGTCCCCAACAGCCTCGTATCTCTACTAGTAAATTTAAGTTTGCTTTGGTCTTCCTTTACCTCTCTATTTTCTATCTTGTTGCCACTCTCCTAACCTCCTTACCGAAGCATAATTTCGTCTAAGTCTTATATGTCTAAACCATCTTAGACAGTTTTCCCTAATCTTATCCTCAATAGAAACAACCCCTACCTTCTTCCTAATAACACATTTCGTATTCTATCAATCTATCCTTTTTTGTATGCCCACATATCCAACGTAGCATCCGCTTCTTCGCCACACCAACCTTATAGAAGTGACAAACCTTCACAGCCCAACATTCGATCCCATAAAGCAACGTTGGGATTGCGGGCAAGATAGCCTCATGACTGCAGTAGAATTTATCCTTTAACTTATTGGGCATACCCCAAACACATAGAAATTCGGAAGGCCCCTTCTACTTCAACCACAAAATCTGCCTGTCCAATTCACCATCCTTTAGAAATAAGGGGTCCTAAGTACCAAAAGAAATCGGAACATTTAACACTCATTCTATCCAAATCAAACCGCACTTATTGTGTTACTCCATGTCCCACTATATATACACTCTATATTTTGTCGTACTTCTACTCAACTTAAGAGTTAAGACTATGTGATTTCGGCGTCCTTCACCACAATTCCAACTTACTTTCCACTCTTTTCGTCTCATAAATCAACATGAGATCATTTCAAACACCATGCACCAAAGAATATCATCTTGAATTGAACTTGACAATCCTTCCATAATTATGGCAAGAAGTAAACCAGTTGTGAAAGGTAACTCTTCTTTTTCCACAACACTAGTTCTAACCTCTTCATACATATCTTTGATAGTGTTAATCTGTCAATATATTTCTTAGATATACTTCTCCTTGTAAGAGCTCACCATAAAACTTCCCTCGGTGCTTTAGCACTATCCGGAAAAAATAAAAAATTAAAAACCTTCTGACTTTTAGCTTGTATAATGAATGTGCAAAATGCACCACAGTTGTAGCTGAAACAGCCCACCTTATCACACAGCTACATAGCTTCTGCCACAGAATTAGCAGAATTTAATTTTAGTAATATGTGGGGGAAAAGTAATTATTACTAATATATAAAATCTCAAACAAAGAGCTACCAGTTGGATCCTTAGTCTTTCCAAACTTCAAGGAGTCACCCACGCTGGAAAGGAATCAATTTAGTTAGAGATTTTTCTTGATAAGAAAGTGGGCCCTGGTGAGACCCTACTACCAGTCTACCACAGTCCCCACAATACTTCATGAACCATTTGCATAAAATGTAACAGCCCAAAATGAACACCTCCAACTCCTCTTTCCAAGAGCACACTACTCTTGCCTCGGATCGAACTTAAGACCTCTAGTGCAAGAGGTGGAGATATATAGTCAACAAAACAATACACACAACCATATAAACTCAAAAAGGAGGAACTTTTTTTTAAATCCTTGACCTTGAAATGTATAAAGGGAGGAACACAAGCATTAGAAGCAAATATGAAACATTATTTGTTAGGATTCAGTTGGAGAAAGTCAAAACTTGCAAAAAATGGTGGTAAAACCATGTCCCAACTTCGAGAGATATCCATTAGGATTAGCTGGGAAATAATTAACAATAATACAATCCCACAAGCTCAGGGTATTTCTCTTAAAAGTTCGAGATCTCAAATATTTCAACAGTCTATTGGCCTATAAATCCTTATTTATGAACTCTAATTAACCTAGTCCCAATAGCATGAGAAAATACTGTATTATTATAATACAGATTTAGAAGAATACGAGTTAACTATTATGGTTACCTTAATATCCATCTAAGAAAACAAATACCTCTATGTTTTTATAGTTGCATTACTTTCTTAGATCATTACTTTAGTAGTCATTTAATTCTCTCTATCTCTCTCCCTTAGTTTTAAAAAGCGCCCCTTGCGCGAGGCATGGTTCCAGGCACAGGTAGGGTGCCTCTATGAGCAAGACGCAACGGTGTCCAGGATGTGCAGCAATGGCGCGCCTAGGCGTGCAACTCAGGCAAGGCGCGCCTCTGCGCCTTTTGGGTGCTGCCTTGCACTTCCCTTTCTTTGTTTATTTTGTTTTTTTATTCTACTTGTTTTATTACCTTTATGCATTATCTTGTTCAATTTTAAATGTGCGCCTTATAACGAACAGGCCTAGGCTCCAAGACCCCCTTGCACCTTAGTGCATCTCGCGCCTTTTTTTAATTAAGCTCTCTCCTATCAAGTATTCAAATAGGACTCCTTTTCTCTTACTCTCTCTCCTCTCCAAAAACAGCCAAGAATTCTATCTTTTGTCAAATGATACACCTAAATTAATACAAAGGATGTTTAAAACTAGTAGAGGCCTTCCAATTTCTAAGACGATAAATTTTTGAAGGCCAAGGATATTTTGCCATCTAAATAAAGCACAGCGTCCAAGCTCAAAAAACACCACATAATCCAAAACTACGAAGGCCAATAAGCATACCTCAAAGCAATAACAATTACCTGGACTTTCCACATTCCAACAAGCCATATTGAGTTCAAACCTAAAAACAAGCTTTAAAACCAAACAATCCATACAGTCATGAACTCTACGCAATAGCTATCATGGAAACATCTTCTGTCACACAACTGCTACATCTATAATGAGCAATTTTTTCTTGTTTTTCCAACAACTGACATCTTGCTGGTCAGCTGTCATCAAACAGTGAGCTCCAAACTACTATTTAGAACTTAACCTAACCCGTCTAGCCTAATATACCAAATGAAATTACATTCTAGCTTTGGTCTTTCTAGTGAACACAATAAAAACAGCGTTTTGAAAGCTGGGAGGAGGGCATGTGTTACAAAAAGTAAAGAAAATAAACATGATCAAATGCTAAGGTAAATCCATGAAATCGAGACAAAATAATACTCCGTATAAAATAGCAAAAAGGATCATATCATCACCAAATGAATTTGATAAAACAAATACAAATATATATTTTTGAGTGTAATGTAGAAACAAGACAAGCGGAGAACTATGCTAATACCTGATAATACCTTCCATCAAGCTTCTTAATACCATAACCAAGCTGGATATCTCCGAAATACTTCATCTGAGTGAGCACACCATTACGAGCATAAATATGTTTTCCTATCCTAATCGTCAAGTCTGACAAAGCTTCCTTCTTGACATGGGGTTTCAATAATAACACACAATCATAGAGCGGCATCCTTTACTTTTACTGATACACTCTTCCTACTTCACTACCGACGTATTTCCAATCTGTACAAGTAAGCCAATTTATACAGGAAAAATTAACAACAGAAGCAATTATAAATCTAAAATCGGCATTAAATACAACAAACAAACCTAAAAATTCAAATTCTACCACCTTGGTTAGTTGATAGAGAATAAGGGCAATTACTTTTACAAATATACCACCAACGGTAAAAACATATATCTTTAGCTCATTTCAGATCAAATGAACAAGTTTTTTTTTTGGCCGTCACGATTTGTACCATGGGGGTTCGAACTTAATCAAAGACCAGATATCCGAATACTCAGATATAAATCGGTCGTTGTTTGGGTATAAGATCAATTGTTGACGTTCAAACACAATATGCGAGTGCACAACTACATAAATCAAAAAATTTCAATAATAATACAAAATAAAATGATCTAATACAACAATATATAGCTTTAATCAAATGTCAAAATACAATAATACATTAAAAAAGGAAAAAATACCCAAGTACCCAACTAATACAAACAAACTCAATTGATTATCCTAGCATTTTACAAACTGAATTCAAATTAGTAAAAATCGATCAAATTAGTAAACTTTTAAGCAAATAATAAGTAAATTCAATCAAATTAGTAAACTAACAAAAAAACAATTAAAATTCATTCAAATTCAATTAAAGCAAATAAAAAGTGTAAACAAATTAACAATTCAATTTTTTAACTAAACAAAGTAAATAAACTAATTAATTAAACCAAAAATACCAAAGTACGAAACTAACTAATAATTAAGCTATAAAACTAACCAAGTAGATTTGTATTTGTAGAACTGTATAGTGACGAACTGTAAACGTTACATAAGTAAAGTGTTGGTAAACACGGACTCAATGAGAGAAGTGAAGGAAATTAAACAAAGAGAATTCATTCAACAATCAACATGCATTAAATCAGACATAATCACCAAAAATAAGATCAAAACAAAAAATTTCCAAACAAACCTGATCAAAGCCAAAATACCCCAAAAATCATTCAACCAAAAATATCAAAAACTTCAAAATCAAAATCAAAATGTTTCATAGAATAATCAAGATTAAGAAAAATAAAATCAGACTAAATAATCCGTTATATCATCCATAAAATCAAAACCAAAGAAGAAAATAAGAACACATTTGTTTAATTTCACAAGAGCTTTGCAATATATGATCAAATCAGGAAAAAAAACATCTTATAAATAGATCAAAGTAATATAATTTCACAAGAGCTTTGGACTTGATAATTAAATCACTTGTGTTCTGATTTTCGGTTTGGAAGACTCCATGGGAGCTTTGCACTTGTTTAATTAATTTTATAAAAATTTGTTCCATATCTGGTTCGATTTTCGGTTATCCAATCCAGTTTTTTCCGAATATAAAATAACCGGATCACATATCTAGATTTTCGAAACAGAAAATCGAAAATTCGGAAACGAAATTTTTTGCACACCCCTTTCAGAAAGGATTATCTATTAAAGACACATCATGTAAAATATATAATTCATTGGTCTAGTGGTTGGGCACTTTGGGACAAAGCCCCGTGTTCGAATTCTGCGATGTACTCATTTTAATTTTGTGCTCATCAGTTCACTGAACAATACCTTTACTATTTCTATTTTTTTAATTTTTTTTTCTCACCTTCCAAAAACCCAAACGACTAAACCCTAGCTCATTTGAACCGCGACCAATCCTTCCCTTTCAATTCGTCACTATACAGTTCTACAAATAAAATAAAAAATTACGAATCAACAAACAAATCAAAATCAACGAATCGTTAAACAAACAAAACAAAACCAACAAATTGTTAAAGTAAATCAACAAAACAAATTAAAATCGAAACAAAAATAAACCAAAATCCGAAAAAATGAACTAAAAACAATTAAAACATACCTTAGCCTTATGAATTTGGAACGATGATTCGAAAAAGGAAAAAAAACGAGTGAAATAATGAGAAGGAAATAGTGAGAGAATGAGAGAGGCGGAAATGTCAAATGACTGAATGAGTGAGGCAGTGACCTAACCCTAACCCTAACCCTAACCCTAACCCTAACCCTAACCCTAACCCTAAAAGACTTACAGAAAGAAAAAGGTGAGACTGAAATAGAATAAGAGAAGAAAACCGTTTCTCTCTAAAGCAAAGCTAAAGGTGAGAGTGAAATCCCATACCCAGGTCTAAGGAAAAGCTAAGCTGTCCTGAGTCTGGTTTGCAAACCGCCCCATTCCTAACCTCTCTCAGGCAGGGTTCATTCCTGGCAGGGTCATCTATGACAACATAATACTTGCAACTCAACTAGCTAAAGGGTACAATAGGGCCCACTTGTCCCCTAGATGCATGCTTAAACTTGACCTCAGAAAAATGGCCCAACCTTAAAAAAAATGGCCCAACTATTAAACGGGTTATATGGGTTAAACGGGTTGAGGTCCCTCAACCCTAACCCGGCCCATTTATTACACGGGTCGGGTCGGGTCGTAACGGGTTGGATTGCTCAACCCAAACCCGCTTATAGCGTGTCGGGTTGGCGGGTCGTGCCACTTATGCCCAGCTCTAAACACAAGTGGTATAAATCAGATTTTGAAAGAGATTGTGTAATGTTTCGGTCTCTAAGGAGTGAGGTCATGATTAGTTGAAGGAAGCTTATCTTCTATTATTATATGTTTTGATGAATTTATTTAGATTAGTGCTTGTGGGTTGCATGATTTAAATTAAAAATATTTATATAATATACATGTTTAACATTTAGTTTTTTATTTGATTTATGATCAATTTAATTTGAACAAAGTTTTAAATAAAGTAATTTTAATGATATTTGTAAAATAATATGAAGAGTATTAAGATATAAAGAATAATACTTTGTAGTTTGTCGCATTAAATTTTATTATTTTAATATGTGTGTTTAGTAAGGAATATATAAGTTACCCAAATAAATTCATGACTTTTAAAGTAATGGATAATAGCTTACATAAGAAGCTAACGAAAAAAGTTTAGGTGGGAAAATTTTTCATGAGAGAACGACATGTAGTAGGGGATGGCTTGGGTGCTCTTTACTTTAGTAAAAGTATAGATTTTAGAAAAGAGAGGAGGAAACCAAAATCCAATTACCTAGTAAAAAAATTAGAGTTGGCTATTGGGGTCGAGTAATTTAACATAAGCCCAATTATAAATATGTAGGATTAGGTTCAATTACAAACATTGGTGGAAGTTTATGTCTTTTACATAGATCAAATCACAAAAAAAATGATATGACCCATCAATAAAGTATAAAGAATAAATGAAGGGTAATTTGGTAATTTTGTAGTAAAAAGTTACTAAAAAAAGGCAACGTTGCAAATAATGTGAAACTTCCTAAAATGGCTTACGTTGCGAGTAATATGGCGCGGAAGGAGAATGTTTTTTTTTTAGATTTTTTCGCGGATTTAACGAGGTTCAACTGAATCCCGCTAGCTAGATCCGCCACTGGTACCACCAATGGTATAGTGTACAAGCTCGAGAAAAAGCATCTCGAAAACTTGTAAGTTGCAATTATCAATACATTGCTCTATTCCACATTTTGGTCACAGTTAATTTCACCATCTTCCTTTTACTACATTCTTCTCCTCAAAATTTCAGTTTAACCTAAGCTAATCTCTAATTAATTCTTATAACAAATCTTCAATCACAAGACAAATTTATCACAAGTTTAAAAGAAAGCAACACAAAATTAGGGTTACAAGATAATAATAAACCCTAAATTAATCAAATACAAAACCCCATTTAGGGATTAAACTAGAATTTTGGCCCAGGCAATGCTCAGGGTGAAATACTGATGTGAACATAGGTGTGGGTGACAATGGTAAAGATTAATGATGCTATGGATGATAGTGGTAACTATATAAATGGCTATCACAACAATCACCATTAGTCAATAATACATTCTTTTGGTGGAGTAGGGTGTTAATTGATAATGGCGTATTCAATTAATGGTGTACCATTGAATTATCACTTTACAGGATGGATGGTGGATACAGGGAATAAGTTGGTTTTTGCCTATGGGTTTTTTCCCACTGCAGTTGCTAGGGTTTTTCTCATTTCAGGCATAGGTGTCTTTAATTATTTTGTTAATTAGTTAATCAGTCAAGTTGTTAGGATAATACGGAGTATTCAAGTTAGTTAGGATTTTAAGCAAGTTGCAAGTAGATAAGAGTCTAGTTGGCAAGTTGATCATACAACTACTTGTGCACGTGGGATGGTGGACGTCTGGACGATTTTCGTCTTAGGGTCAAGTGGACAAATTGCAACGTGATTCTTGGGTATTTCCTAGTTTATTTAGAGTTTAAAGGTTTGTTAGGATTTAGTTGTTGGTTGTATTATAAATAGCCACAATTACCATTGTAACAGATCATATTCATATTTCAAGTTTAATAAAATTCACATTGTTGAGTTAATATTTTGTGTGAGGTTTCATACGAAATTACCAAGGGATTTTCGAGTGTTTTATGAGTTAAAAGCTATAAAATATTCACTTCTAGTTTTAGGATTTGTGTTTGAGTGTTCTCACAAAGAATAAAACAACCTTAGCAATAGATTGTTGAGTGTTCCAATCTAGAACTAAGTTTTCGTGAATTGTGTGAGTTGTGAGTGCTTTAATTTGCATTATTAACAATAAAAATAATCTATTTAAGTTTAAGCACTTAGTTTGAACCTAAGATATAGGTCAACTACAATTATCAAATATGTTTTTGTTTGTTTTTCATAATATGTTTTTTGTTTAATGCGAAATTAGATTACAGGGGTTGTAACTAGTAATGTGATATTAACTAAAAAAGCAAAACAACTATAAAGGAATTGGAATAAGGGTATGTTTACTTCAGCTGAAAATAGCTGAACTGAGCTGAGCCGAAGTGAACTGATTTCAAGCTAAAGTAAACAAGCCCTAAAAGTAGCAATATCATAGTTTTGGTGCAAGGAATAAACGGTACAAATCAAAAGCTCATACCATATGATTATAAGACTCTATTATCCATACTTTGAAACATTAAACATCAAATTTATTTATGGATTAGTGGTTAAACTTTCACATTTCGTTTCAATAGTCATGGGTTTCATTGGTGAGCGCCACATGGCGTAGTTTCGTTGATAGTGACGTCTTTTAATATATTGTATGATGATTCATAATTAACACAATAAATTCGTAACATTTCGACAACAATTTTAATTTAAATATATAAAACCAAATTAATTAGGTGATAAAAAAACAGATAATTTATTCAAAGTTCACATTATACTCAATATATGTGATGCATAAATGGTATAATTGCAATTTAAATATTAAAATTAAATTTACCTAAAGATTGAACCTAATATGCAGATGATACGACAATGTTTTGGAAGAAATTTATGGTTTTCGTGAAGTTGGATTCAACTAAGCTACTCAACTTGAACTTAAGAGGAGTGTTGAATATATAGAACCTACCGAAGGAGAAACTCTACTACTACGACGAAATGAAAACACTCCAGGTGGCTACTGGCGAATTGATGGTTGGCCGGGTAAAAAGAATAAATAAAATCGTATTCAACCCATTAGCTAGATGAATTTAGTTGGGTTGGATTGGATTGAGAAAAACTCAACCCACACATAAACTGTTTAGGTTGAGATGAGTTGGGGAGCATGCTGGGTTGGTGAGTTTGCGGGTTGTGTTGTGGTGGGTCATGTCGTGGGTTGATGGGTAGTTGTGATATGATTTTGGGGTGGCCAGCTGGGTTGATAGGTTGGGTTCGTGAATTATGCCTCGAATTGAATTGAGTTTCATGGGTTGTTGGGTTTTTAAAATTATAAAATGAAAAATAAATTATAAAAACATAAATAAACATAAGTATATGTTGTCATGTTCAAACTTGAATTACTTAAATATAGACTATATAGTATATTTTAATCATTACAAGCTAAAATATTAAGTTGTAAATAATTTAAATACAAGTAAAATATACATAAAATTATATAAAATATTACAATTGGGTTAAGTAGGAGGTGGGGATGGGCGGGGCGGGCGAGGTGGGGTAGAGATGAGGTGAGTACAACATAAAATCCATCCCTATTCTTGAGCGGTGGATACAAATTTTATCTCATCCCCATAGACCCAACTAGGGTGGGGTTGAGGTGGGTGTCCTATTTTCACCTGCCAAATTGACATCCTTATGCTTAACCTTATAACCGTGTTCAAAAAAAAGTTTGATAAAAAAATGTAAGTTATAAAATCTAATATATAGACTCCATCACTAACCCAATTCATTTATCCATCACTAGAATATATGTTGTAAATATTGATATGGAGTAGTAGGAATTGATAGTTAATTTGGCATTTAAGATTGTAACAAAATAATAATATTTATGTTCATAACTTCTTATAACTATCACTTAATTAATTTTATTTTTACATTTTATGCATAATTAATAAGAAGATTTTAAAACAATGCATTGCACGGTCCCTATACTAGTTTCAAGAACAAATGACGGTACTCATTGTCCTACAGACTACACTGTCGATATTCACTAAACCAAAGATTAACATCCAACACTCTACTCATGTAGGGGTGTGCATAGGTCCAAGACCGGACCGGGATCTTTTGGACTGAAAAACTAGAAAATGAGATTTTTTTTTATGGATAAAAGACCAGACCTGAAAAAATCAGGTTTTTTCAAGTCCGGTCCGATCTTGGATCTATTCTTTTAATTTGATAGTTTTCATTTGTAAAAATGCAAACAAAGATCTATTGGACCGATTCATGGACTTGTTAGACCTGTTTCTTAACTTATTGGACCTGTTTTTTTGGACCTATCAGACCTATTTCTGGACTTATTGGACCTGTTTTTTGGACATGATGGACCTGTCAGACCTATTATTGGACCCGTTTTACCTACTTCTTACAAATTTCTTTTTAAATATATAGATATTCCTATCCATCCGATTCAGGACCCGACTGGAAACCAGGAATCAACATTTTCGTTGAACCGAAGACTGGGCTGAAAACTCAAGTCTAATCCGGTCCAAATTTAGATCTGGTCAAGGTCCAATTGCGGTCTAGACCGGATTTTGCACAACCCTATACTCATGTGCATAAGGACTTCACTAAACTTGTGTGGACTCCAATTTTTGTAATGTTAGACATGACCATGTAATTCAAAGTTAACAATGGACTATACTCAAAGGGATGAGAATAACATTTGTAAGGACTTTAGCTACATTTTCTTAACAAAAGAATTCACTATCGTTCCTACTTCCTACACGCAATCATAAATCTTGTGTGGATTATACTCATGTGCAGGACTTCAGTAATCTAGTGAGGCCTTCAATTCCTGTAAGTTTGGACATGACCATTGTAATCTTAAATATATTTAACAACAAATTACTCTCAAAGGGATTAGCAAAATTATTGAAATGTCTTTGGACTACATTTATTAAACAAGGTACTTCACCACCAAACTACAAAGGTAATTGAAACATCACATTTGCACATGTGAGGTCTAGAAATTAATAAAGTGCCCACTCTCTAGATGGAAAAGGCGAAAAGCCTTCAAATAAAGGTATAATCAATGGATACTGCGAAACATATCTTAATGGTACTTTGGGTAAATTTTGAAAAGAATAAAGGATATTTTTGGAATTTGAACTAGTTGTTGGCCCGTGTAACGCTCTAAAATAGTAAATTGTTGTTAAATATATCTTGTGTGTGAACTATTTGAACATGCAGTTGTGTAGGTTAGTGAACTAGTGATTATAAGACTTGAGTGACTGTAAAGGGAAGATACGACAAAATAACACAAACCGGACTAAAAACAATATTTGTAGGTTTGGGTCAAACGGAACAACTTGTTTAAGTAAGCAAACTGACACATAAGTTTATTTAAAGGTTAAAATAAGGTAAATGGGCTCAACCCATTAAGGGTATGTTTGGTTCACAAGTCACAACAACTAGTTATGATGTATGGGTTTAGAATAGTTAACCCAATACCTATTTATTTAGTGAAATTGTAATTTTAAAATTCATACTTTGAAGGCCGAAACCTCCAAGGTATGAGTTTTAGAAACTCAATGAGGGAGGTGGGTACGGAGAATTCCAACACTTAAAGGATGAAAATGATAGATCATACTTATTTTCAAGAAAAATCAAACACATGCATGAGAAATTGTGTTTCTAACTTAGTATTATACTCGATTCTAACTTATACCAACTTTTGAGCCAAACACTGCACCCCTTTAATAAATGGGTTGAGATGGCATCACAAAATTTTGCCAATATTGAGAATTTTTTCCTAACAAAAAGTCCATAATATAACAAGTTAGGGTCAACTTGTAAATAGGTAAATCAACACAACACAAACACATTTTCCATAAGTTGAGTTTGGGTAAAAGACTTTACTACACAAATTAATTAGGTAATACTCGTGTCAATGCACGATTTAATGAATATAAACATATATAATATTAGTTATTAAGCTTTTATATCCGGAATTAATATTTATGCTGATTTATATCACATCACCCCGTCTAGAAATAGGTATAATTGAAAACGACAATTGAATAAACCAAAAGTTAGTAAAAATATGTATGAAATAAGAAGAATGGAACTCATATGAACTAATAAGAATATAACTATTATTAAGGCCATGCTCTTTTGGCAATTTTGTACTTCATCTTAGTATAATTCAATTTAGTTCAACTTTATATATTTCAGTGAAGATAAGCTCCAGTCGGTTTAAATCATCTCCATTATAATTGCTACTTCATTTCATTATATTTCAGCTCACTTTAACTTCGTTCATTTCATCCACATTCTAGTTTAATAGAACAGATCCTTAATACAAAATGAAAGAAATAAGACAAGCTTCCCTTAAAAAAAAATGGCAAATTAACATTGGAAGACATGGCTGAATATTAGTAGAGAAATGGAAAGAATTGTAAAAAAATGCAGCGTTAAATGTCAGAAGTAGATAGGATATGTGATATATATATAGGGTGAGGATTCCATGAGAACCCTCTTTACATGAGAAATATTAAATAACGACCGTATTAGCTACATTTAAAAGTTGCAATCACTTATTAACAATGAATTATAACTAGATATACCCTCGGTTTTCAATTTAAACAAACTTTAGTTAGTTTTTAGGCTTTTGAAAATCGTACAATGTTTAAGTGGTCATAGTTATTGCTTATAGGTCAATTTTTTATACATGATAGTTTAAAACACT
Organism: Suaeda aralocaspica; assembly: GCA_016808085.1. Lineage (NCBI taxonomy): Eukaryota > Viridiplantae > Streptophyta > Magnoliopsida > Caryophyllales > Amaranthaceae > Suaeda > Suaeda aralocaspica. Next base: position 7,454,817 of record PYUH01000120.1, on the reverse strand, counting down.
TGAAATAAATGTCTACAACTTTTTACTATTAAAATAGATGTAAAGTAACATTATAACACCTAAAAAAGTTGAAAAAAAAAATAAATTCAGAAGTTTTGATGTAATTCTCGCGGTTCTCATGTCAAGAGGGTTCTCATCTGAACCTCATCTATATATATATAGATGTATATATATTTCTTCCCGTTTTATAGGTGACCCCTAAGACACCCCACACTTGATTTTGAAACCTTATTACCATCATGCTTTAAAGGATTGAAAAAGGGAACATAATTGTTAAATGCTCTCTCGGGACCGTATTATGACCTTTTAAACCCCTAAAAGTTACTTGGAGGCCCTCTTTAAATCATAAGATCACCATGTTAAATTTCCAATATTTGTTTTTTCAAGACCTTAAAACCCCCGAAAATTGTGTATTATATCCTTTATTTTCGGCTTCATAAGAATTGTCTCGAGCTTCGTCTTGTTTTTTTTACGACTATAGGTGCCACGCACTCAATTTCAGTCTCTAATACCTTATTATCTTTTGTGGGTACGCCACAAAGCAGTGTCTACGAGTCAATATTGTTTGTTCTTTAAACCATGGAAAGGGTCATCGCATAGGGTAAGTACACTTGACTTGGAACGAAACTCTAGCCAAGGTGGGGTGCGCCAGTTTTCCATGGTTAGGTCGTGCACCAGATTAGTAGGATCGGGGAAAAGGTATCTCCAAGACGAGTTGTCCTCTACTAGATCTCTTTTGTATATCCCATCATAGGATACAAAGCAACAGTACAACAATGATAAACTTAATGAGCGCATCGCTTGAGTGTTTATTGGGAGGGTTTTTTCTAATGCACACGTATCGGTTGTGACTGTTGTAATTGCGTTCTATTGATTGGGTCGGTTGTGGGCATGGGTTTAGACAGTTTTTTCACTCTAACGTAATGCTTTATTTTTTAGCAGTGTTGCGATAGATAAACTATTAATTACTCAAACACGTGCTGGTTTATTTTATTTTGAGTTGGTTAACATGTTGTATCGTGTTTTCATTCATGCACTAAGAGACAATGAATCAAACCATATGTTGTTATATTTGGAGACTAGATTATATATCAGACCAAAAAATATGATGAGCATCGGTCCACAACCCATAAAGAAAGTGAACCATAAGCCATGAGTTAAAAACCAAATTAGGTATACTTGAAACAAAAGCTTTCACCAATAAAATCATAGCTTTTGCTATTGTTAAGTATTATTGATAACCAAATGGATTCAATAACATTGTAAACATCTTAAGGTCATTTCGGTGGGCATCTTTTCTAAAATTTAGTTTTGAATCCAAGCTATTGTATCTAAACCAAGAAAATGGCATATAGGCTTGCTTCCTGGCTTGAGATTAAGAATTTTAAAGGATATATGTTCTGGATGCCATTTTGAGGTGTCCTTATGGCACACTGCAACTGCGTCCATCTGCTTCCCATTAGCACCAACCAACAATACACTATATGTGTTTGTACTCATTATGGTGTGGCAGAGAAACACAGCAAATGGGTTACTCAATTTATGGCATATCACATTATACTTATCATTATGGCTTAATTTTTCTACTTTCTTAATTGTGTATTCCATAAGAGTGTTGTTTTCCACCTTTGTAGATACTAACATTAACTTGATTTTTTTCAAACTTGAAATTGATGTAACATAGTCAACCATAGCTTCTAAAGATGGTGCACAATATTTTACCTCACCCTCAACACCCTTTGATTCACATACTTCAATCGACTTTGCAATAAATTTAGCTTGTGCAGATTTAGGATTTATTGATAAAGTATTAAGAATTATTTGGAGACGGTTAGATGCAATGGTCACCAATTTTGTCATATGGAATGGCAGAAACTTAGATCCATCATTCACTGGTTTGAATAGTAGCTTCAATTTTGTTCCTACTTTGGATAATGTTTCATTTGTAAAAAAAAGCACACGACCATCTTTTGGTACCCGATTGTCTTGTTTGAAATGATTGTAGGGTTTTGTGTATGAATAGAAATATAGTCGGCCTGGTTGATTACGAGACATTAAATGTAATGAAATAAGTTTTACTAGTCCATTATTCGATTCTGCAATTTGAAAATACAATCATTAATTAGTAAAGAAAAATCATCCAAAAGTGTATACCATGTTTTGAATGAGCAAGTCAAAATCAGTTGTGCTACTTTATGTGTATGCTCTACTTTTTTATTATTGGTTGATAGTATAATTTTTTATTCTAAAATGCATATTTAATACTATATATTATTTTAAAATCAACAAATGAGAATAATTGACACACTAGTGATACACGATATATGGCACAACAAGTTTAAACTCGCATGTTGTGAATAATTAAGTAATGCGCCGAATATGTAACACATTGTACTCTTAATAAAATAAAAATTAAAAAGAAATTAATATTATGCATATAGTCATGCATACACACGTTGAAATAATTTCAATATGATTTTTGGTATTAAAACCAGACGTCTTTTTGAGGAATTATTAGAAACAAACTTCGTGAATTATAACTTAGAATAAAAATGCGCAAAGACCATACAAATAAAAATAGCTTGAATTATATTATAGAGTATTAGCTTAGTTATATCGTAGAAATATTACTGTAATTATTAATTTGTGTATTACACACACATACATGTATATACAAATAATATACATACATACATACATACATACATACATACATACATACATACATACATACGTACATACATACATATTGCATTACGTATGAATGACAGAATGTTATTACTTATTACCTAGTTGCAAGCTATCTTTCAAAACTTTTGGCATAGTGATGTTGCCTAATTTGGACTTCCAATACAATTCAGCGTGTGAGTCATCCGCATTGCTTGACACGAAAGCCATCTATAAGTGATTAATTTTATTGTTAGGATTGATTATGTAGGCATTTTTATAATAGTTTTCATATTAAGTTATTAACCTAAAATTTGTTTTCTTAAATGATATAAGTTTAGCCCTAAATATGTTTTGTTGAGTAATGACAAATACACACACATATATGTATATACACAAATATTTTTAATTTTTTATATGTTTAGATCTCTAAGAGGTATGATAAGTGACTATTGCTGACACATTCATTTATCCAAAATGGCCGATTTTTGTTATTTTCACCCAAAAAAAAAGAATGTTTTTTCTCTAAGAGGTATGATACGAGAATATTACTAACACATTCGTTTATCCCAAGTGGCCGATTTTTCTTATTTTCATCCAAAAAAGAAGAATGTTTTTTTTTTAAAAAAAATTACAATAAGCTTACTATAGAAAAATAATTTTTATCAGAGCTAAAAATTTACAAAAAGATAATATGATAAATAAAAATTTATAGATAATAACATATTTGGTATATGAAATCGATCTGGGGCATCGTCCGGGCCAAATTACTAGTTTTTATATATAATGATGTTTTTATTGTAAATGTACCTGTACCACTTTAATCTCAATATGTATCACTTTAAAACTTATATATACCAATTTTACTTTATTTTTTTGGTTTTCACGACTTTCAGCAAATATGTAGTTTGTAGTGGATTCTTTTATATATATATGACCTCTATCTTAACTTGCAAATTATAAAAAATGTTGACCTTATTGAGTTGCATCCAACAAATAGATACAAAAAAAAAAAAAAAAAAAAAAA
>PYUH01000120.1:7376586-7450162 GCA_016808085.1 Suaeda aralocaspica | reverse complement strand
AAACCAAAAAAAAAAAAAAAAAAAAAAAAAAAAAAAAAAAAGAGTGACAAAATATATACCATAAAAAAGAACACAATCAAAGCATTGTGACTCGCCATATTGATGTATATGACCAAAGCTTAGTGGTTGAAATTACAAGTAACAAATAATTATTTTAAAATAATTGTGCAAAATAATGTCTTTGAATTGGTCTCTTTATACAAATAACATAGGCATAACGCATACATTATTAGTGCTTGTTCATGCATGAGTAATTTGGCATTGTCTTAACTTGCTTTAGGCAATAGGCATGATGTCGTGATACGTGTGAAACTATCTGTTACTTAGTACATGGGTTTCATGAGGCTACCGAGGCAGTTATTCACATGCATGTAGTTAGTATTTAATTACTTTCATTTTTTTTTGGTGCTAAAGGTTTTTTATTATTTGGTCGTGTTAAATCATTATTACTTGGTAGTTTTTATTGTTTGGTTGAATTGAAAACCAATTACTTCGATTATGAAGGAAAATGATTTTCTTCTAATTTTAGAGGTGTAGACACTTACAATTGTCCCCGCCTAAGGCCGATGACTAAAGTATACCACGTCACAATAGGTCCAATTCTTGAACATAATTACCCTGAAATATCATAGTATTTTTCAACCACTTCTTTGTCTTTTGATCATATTTCATAGTATACATACCGGATTAAGTTGATATTTGTTGCATTGATAATCAAACTCAATGTGTTTTTCGATGGTAGGTCACACGCCTTGTGGAGTCATGGTCTTATGGAACATCTTATACTAAAAGTTATAGCAATTCTAAAACAGCGTTTGCTGTGTATATATGCAGCTCGTATCTATACTTGCAGCCCGGATACGCCATATATTTTCTCTTGGGGAACAGTACATTAAAGTCTACGTATGTACGCAACCCCTACATATGTACATAGCTCCTCTTAGTGACGCTACTCTTGCGTACATACGCTCGTTTCTCCCCTTCAACTATAAATATTAAATATGGGTCCGTATTGCTAGGAATTCAATCACTCATTCACAGAAATCCTTCAATTAATCACCCATCACCCATTACTCCGTATTCTTTATTCTCTCTCCCACAAAACATTCTTCTAAACCTTCCAAAACACAAACACCTTTCGTCAAACACAAAAACAAATACAAAAATATTTTTTCAATACTTTTGGTATTTCAGAATAATTATAAAAAGGGATGTTTCGATCGTTGTATGCCTGTATGCAATGTGTTTCTATATTAGGCCATCATAAACAACATCAAATCTCCATATATCATTTTTATCTTATTTATTTAATTGACTATGTTTATGTAGTGCTGTTAAAAAAAAATCCAATCCGAAAAAATCTGATCAATACACAACCTTTTCAATTTTCGGATCGGTCATATCGGATATCCGACAATTTTCAGATCGAATACGGATTAAGATTTTGACACTGTCGGATATCCGATCCGATTTGACATTCCAAAAACCATAATAAACTTTTGGGCTTTTTTTATTTGACAATCCAAAAATCGGATCAAAACCATGATTTTCACTCTCATAGTCTGATTAAACAAAACCCTGTCACCTCCCTCCTCTCTCTGACTCTCTTTCTCTCCTTAAATAAAACATAAACCCTGATTGTCTGATTTTCTCCTCTTTTAATCTCTTCATCTGGAAGAAAAAGATTCAATTTTGTTTTTGAGTTGGTTTTTAAATTTGTTCTTTCCCTGAATTGAATGTTTATATATACTCATACTTTATTTCCCAAATTTGTTGTTATTGTTTTCAATAATAATACTCTATAGTCCATATTCGAATACCACATTTCTATTTTATTTTTCATTATTTCTTCCTTAGTTTCTATTATTTTGTTCATGAGTTTCAACGTGTACTGTATCATAAAAAGATACTTTTATTTCTTTTGTTCTTATTCCTATATGGCTATATTACTATCTCACACATAAAATTGGAGCTAATAAATAAAAAGAATCACCGGATACCTGATCTGATGTTTTCAGGTATCTGAAAGTCGGTATCTTATCATTTTCGGATTTGATTCGGATCACAATTTGGCCGGCCTGATATGCTTGGATATCCGACATTTCAGATCGGATCGGAACAAATCGATATGGTTGAACAACCCTATATTTATGTACTAATTATTTTATGCTTTAATCACCATAAATCCATATTTTATTAAAAGATTTGGAAAAACATATTCTCACATAAAGTAAAGGCAAATTCTTGGACAGTGGGCTAGGTACCCATTAACAATGACTAATTCTAAAGCGATCACCCATAAGCATGTTATTAGAAACTATGCGTGTATTAAATAAACTCGCCAAGATAATTCCTTTGTTCTTTTAGGAACTTAACCGGTAATATGGTTGTTCAATATTTGAATATTATAATCAAGAAATTGCAAGTAGAGACCACTATACGCGAGGGGACATTATGTCCTACTTTGTCCTTACCCTTTTCCTCGAATCCATGAACTGTAGACCATCCTAGCCTTGGAGTCATTTTTCCTTTGGGCTAGACATATGGGGTTTCGTGAGCTCTCGAAAAGAGCATAGTGACAACTTCTCTACTTGGATTTCTGGTCTTCTAGACTAGACCCCAAGACAAGTATACTCACACTATGCAGAAGACATTCGATTTCCGTAAAAAGAATACTTGGGCCCCATCACAAAAGCTAGGGTCCGTAGGAGGGAAAGTTTTCTTTTTTTGGGTACTTGGGAGACACAAAGGCATGTAATTTAGAATCAATTACAGTATGTACTAGAAATAATAGTGAAGTTTTAACCACTTGAGCCACCCCTTACTCTCTAGGGGTATTGCTAAATGATAAACTACCAGAAGTTTTACATTTTAATAATTTAAACCAAACTAAAAATGCAAAATACATTAGTCGAAAAAATGGTTTTTGTTGCACAAGCTTTGCTTTGGTTTTATGTAGCTCCTAGAAAGTCAGAGTAAATATTGCCATTTTTTTTTGTAGTTTCCATAAAATCGCATCAAAAATAATTGTTATTTGCTACGGATGAACCAAAATAAATAATCCATCCTCTAATTGCTGCTGCTCCAACTGTTGCATAAAAAAATCGGAGCAAATACCTTATTTTTTACCGTATCAGAAAACAATTTTTCAACTAGTGAGAGGAAACCATTTTTAACGGAAAAGTTTTACACTCTACCAAATGGACCTTTTTTTTTTCCAACCAATACAATTATATTGACAAGAAATATGGACGAGGTATATATCCAATATAAAATATTTCTTAAAAGCTCCTATGGATGTTCATATCATTGTTTTTAGTTTTCAATCGAATTGATGGAAGTTCTCAAGACAATTGAATTAAAAGGATCAAAACTATATATATATAAGACAGTTTTATCATGTTCTGTTACTTTAACTTGATTTGTGGAGACCAAACTAAATTTGATTTGCTTATGACGAAATTACCAGCATTGGGTCATTGTTCCATTTGCATTCTTTATAAGGGTCTTCAGAGTTCCCATGCAGAATTGACAAGCCCTTTGGCGCCCCCTTGGTTATGCCTTTCTCCACATTTGTTTTCCTTTTTATCCCATTTTTCCTTTTATTTTCTTTCTGTTTTTGTTTTTTGCTCTTTTAACAAATTTTTATTTTTTGGGTATGCTTTTGGAGTATTCTTATGTTAATTTGTCTTAATTCTTGATGTTTCTTATATTTTTATGCTTTTTGGGACATTGTGAGTACTTTTCCAAAATACTTAGATCACATGGAAAGGTCTTGGAACCTCTCAAGATGCAATAAGTAAGAAGAAAAGCAAGAGATCTAGTGCTCGGGTGGGCATGCATTGTGAATGACCGGGCATGGGGTAGCACCAAGTGGAGTTCAAAACAAAAACAAGTCTGAACCTATTTTCCAGCTTCGCCCGGTGGGGGGGGTTTGCTTTTTTTTTTTTTTTTTGGCTTCTTTTCTTTAGTTTTGTTTTTATTAATGCCCGGTTGGGCTGGGTAATTGCCCACCCTGGCCAAATGCCCTATTTTGTGGGTTTAGTTGTAACTTTTTTTTAATCTTTCGTGGGTAATACCCAAAAGCATTATAACCTTAACCTAAGTAGAGTTTAGAGAGAAAAACCAATTTTATTGCTTTCCATTAGTGTTGTTTGTAGCTTCAACTTCAAAAATTCAATCCAAGTTCATAATTTTTAGGCAATTTATCTTTCTTTTTCCTTTAATCTAATTTTAATAGTATATTTTATTTTGTTTAATCTCTTTATTTCTTGTTCATTCATTAATAATCAGTTTCCATCATTCTATGTCTGAAGTATGAATTTTTATTCGAGTTTTGGTATTATTTGAGTTTTTAATTGTTACTTGTTTATATCACTAGTAATATCATCACACTCTATTATAGAAGTATAACAGTAAGGCAATGCTTACTTCCCCCGTGTGGTACCTCATATGGCCTGGTATGAGGACTCATGTTCCTTTAAACCTCGACTATGATGTGAGCTTGACTTTAATAAAATGAATTTGTACTTTGAACATTGAACTTTGACTTTGAACTTTGAAAACTTAAATTTGAACTCTGAATACTTTCCTTTAACTTAAGAATATGCTTATAAAATATAACTTGACAATATAAATACCATTTGACTCACTTGGTCAACAAATTGTTCAAAATCACTCAAAACTTGGTCAAAATTCACTCAATTGATCACTTGACTTACGAACAACTTATACTCTTGAAAACATGTCATAAAAGACTTTCAAACTTGACTTATAAACATGACATAGAAATTGTCCAAAAGTCAAAACATATATAATTTTCATGTGATGGTCTCAATTTTGATATACTCCCTATCACATTTAGCTATCCTCCATGGCGCTCTAAAAATTCCCCAAAAAAACTATATTTTTATAAAATAAAGGAAGAAGAAGAATTAGAGAAATTGAAGTAGAAAATAATCTCAATTGTATATTCTTCCATTAGTCAATATTAATAATAGCCTTTATAAAATAAAGGAAGAAGAAGAATTAGAGAAATAGAAGTAGAAAATAATCTCAATTGTATATTCCTCCATTAATCAATATTAATAATAGCCTAGTAACTTTTCCAAGAAAATCGAATAGTCATCATTATATGTTGAGTGTTACATAGGAGGTAGAAAGACACAAGGGAGAGTTACCAAAGAAGAGTAAAAGCACAAATAAGGGGGTTAAAAACGAGATTAATGGACATACACAATAATATTCCATAACATTCACCTTTGGATGTCCATTATCAAAAAGTGTGCCTCATTAAAACCTTTACTAAAAAAGACCCTGTGGGATAAAAACATAATGAAGGAAAAAAGAGTACAACGGTTTTATAATACATTTGAAATGTTGCCTCATTAAAACCTTAGCTGGAAAGCCTAATGTAGGACAAAACCATGGTTAAGGGAAAAAGAGTGCAACACATATTTTCCCCCCTGATAAATAATTAGTTTGTGACCTTTGGGTGCAATAAATCCAATAACTTCTTCAGTGTAGCTACGAAATTCTCATTGATAATCGATACTCTTCAATATTTAGGTGGAATCCATGAATTTTCACTTGAATCATATCAGTAATTATCTTCCTCTTCGGTATGAATAGGTGAATACATCATACTTCTGAGAACAATTGCTAGATATATTCAATTTTAGCAGTTGAGACAAACATGAAAGTCATGAGTTCCCTGAAGTTTCTAATAACTTCTTTCAAGGGAGCTACAAATTTCTCAATTTGTAAGTTTCTCGTCTGGAATCCATGAATTTTCACTTGAATCATATCAGTAATTATCTTCCTCTTCGGTATGAATAGGTGAATACATCATATTTCTGAGAACAATTGCTAGATATATATTCAATTTTAGCAGTTGAGACAAACATGAAAGTCATAAGTTCCCTGAAGTTTCTAATAACTTCTTTCAAGGGAGCTACAAATTTCTCAATTTGTAAGTTTCTCGTATCGTAAGGAAAATCCCGGGAAAATGTAACGGCCATAGGGCTCAGTGTCTTTAGACTTGAATAAGTGGGTATGAAGAGCGCTATAGAGGTGTAGGGTCAATGAAACTTTAGCAATTAGAGGATAGGCGAAGACCCTTTGGACACACTGACACACTGATGGGGAAAGGACCTTAGTTGCTAGACTAAGGTAATTCCTAAAGCTTTAGCGACTACGTACAACTTACTTATTACTTATGGTTCTAGTTTCATTTTATATCAATATTATGCTAAGTATAAGGATAGCTATGGTACGTAGTCGCTAAAGCGAAGCTTTTGGGCAGTCCTTTGATAGAGCTGAGAATCAACAGCTCTGGTGGAAGGTTTGATGAAAAGAAAACGATTTGGCACGTCTTGCTTTTACTGCTATATCAGGAGTTACTCCACATATATCTTGCATTTCTCTTCCACACGCTGACGATGAGATGAAAACCTCCCCCATTCAGTGGTTCTCGTGCCCCTAGTGACTTGTGCGATTTCGATCACCTAGCAGGAAGCTAAGTTTTCACAATTGCAAACCACTACTTGAAAAGGTTCAACCCAAGGTCTCCAACTGGTTTCATAAGCCCTTGAGGTAAGCGACACAATCTTACCTAGTGAAGGGGAAGTACGGAGGGACAGGGGCCGGAATTAACGGGGACATCCCAAGGGTACGAGAAGGACAGCCTGAAGTCATCAGGAGCGCTTCACAGAAGCAAAAGAAAGAAGAACTATTCTTTATAAGCTTCAGTCGACTCAACAAGATGGGATCACTTCCAGCCGTAAGCAATCCCCATTCTTTCTGGATTCGGTACTGGATGCTGCTCACAAAGCGGAATTTGATACAACAGCTTTTGGCTCATTTAGAGCCATGTCGAACACATCAAATCAGTCGATTGCTGTAGCCTCCACCGGGCTCTCAGTAACCGCGGGAAATGAAAAAAAAATCATATATATATATATATATATATATATATATATATNATATATAGAGAGAGAGAGAGAGAGAGAGAGAGAGAGAGAGGATCCACTAAAAACCTTAAGTTTGTTGAAAACCGTGAAAACCACAAAAAAGGGGTACAAATAAGACTTAAAGCGGTACATATTAAGATTAAAGTGGTATAGGTACATTTACAACAATTTTTTTATTATTTATGAAAATGTCATCAATGAAGTATGTGTACCCTTTATACCTCTATTGTACCCTTTTTTGTGGCTTTCACGGTGAAAACAGTTTTCACATGATCCTCTTTCTATATATATATATTGTTCATGGGCTACCATTGATAATGAAAAGAACACGGGGCTACCACTGAAAATTTAAAAAAGCACCGGGCTACCATTGATAATTTCCCATATATATGTATATATATATATATATATATATATATATTATTCATGATATTTTTTTCTGCATACTTTATAATATATTTGTTCATAATATTATTGATGTGTATTAGTGTGTTAGTGTTATTTTGTAATTTTATTTTGTTCATAATATCATTAATTTGTTCATAATATATTTTTGAAACATTAATCATCAATTTTTTGTTTCATATATACTTTATATATATATATATATTTATTAGTTTATAATTATCAGGAAAAAAATTATGAAACAATCATTCAGGAAATTAAACAAAAATATAAATGAAATATCATTAACAAAAATACTATTATACCACATAAGTGGATTATTGTTCAAAAATATGAAAATATATTACTGATTTTTATTTCATAAAATATAAATTGCCAATAACAAATTGTTTATTATTTATAATTATTAGCGGATTAATATCAAAAATTTTAAAATGTCATTACTCCATAGTTGAAAATCATTAATAATCCATAGTTAAAAAATCAATAGTCATAGTCAATCCATAAAACTCGTAGTTAAAAATCAATAATTATAATTAACAATCAATAAACAATAGCTAAAAATCATTAATCATTAATCCATAATCAAAACTTTCAGTTTAGTTCAATTCAGTTTAACTTCAATCAGTTCAGCTCAACTCCAATCAGTTATGTTCCAATTCACCTCTTATAGGATGCTGTAACATATTTGGGTTCTAGTTGTGATTTATTCTCATGTAATCATGTTACGCGGAATGGGAATATGGTGGCACATTTGTTAATTAGATGGGAGTCATGGGAGGGAAATTCTAAATTTATCATATTGATAAATTTACCAAAATTTATCACATTGAAAAAGAGACTCATGTAAAGGGGCCATAAAAGAAATGTATGGGTCCTACTATTTTTGGTTGTTTATGAACCTTATATTTGTTTGATATATTTTGCAAAATTTATCAATGTAATAAATTTAAAACCCTGAGACACGAACAATAATTTGAAAATTGTATTTTCATCCTCTTTTCCCCAACTTGTATCCGCTTTAGCGGAACTTGATAGGAAGTAATAATATGCTTGCTTGTTTCTTCACAAAAAAAAAAAAAAGTTCATCGTTCACATGACATCACTAATGACACATTTTTCGAGCAATATTATTAAGAAGTGTTTTATATTTTTCTAAGCTTATTTGTTACGGAGCACCTGCTATAGAGATTAATTGTCAGGGATAGTCATCGATCAATACTTAAAAATTATTACTACCTCCGTTAACAATTATGTGCAACACTTGATTATTTTATATCTCACAAATAATACCTAAATGTTGCACATAATTGTTAACAGAGGTAGTATATGAAATGACTTGAGAGGTGATCCATCTATTTATTTAGTACCTATTAAATGATTATAGTTTAGAGTCTCTAGTTGATTACTTTGGTTAGATGATTTGACTACTGAATTGAATAATTGTTGTGTGGTGTATTGGACTTGTCAAACGGGTTGGCTTATATATTTTATTCACAAGTTAGTTCGAGAATTAATAAATCATGACCAAGAGTTAATAGGTTTAGGTGACCTAACATATTTTGCAACGCCTTTTGATTAACTTAAACCAATGGAACAAAAAAGCCTTTATAACAAAAAGAAATTAAAAAAAAAAATAATAATCAGTCAGGTACTCAAGTGTCTCAACAGCATCAGTGCCAACTCCCCTGCAATTGGCTCAATTCCTAGAAAAAATTAGTTATTGATATGAACACTTGAAGGCTATTAAAAATAAGGTCAATGTGCTAGTGTTTGTTAATTAAAACACTTAGAAGCAATTTTTATGATAAGTGTGCTAGTGTTGAAACTTGAAAGTAATGAAGTGTCCAGGGTTTTAAAAAAAATGGGATAAAGGGGAATAAATGGGTAGGGTTTAACCCAGCCTGTTTTGTCCCAAAATTAACGGGTTTGAATTTAGTACGTTGAAATTGGTTGTAAGTCGTAAAAATTATGCCAAGACCCAATATTTGCGAATTGGGTTGTGAATAATTTTTGGATCGTGTTTTCACAGCCATAATTCATATATCAATAATCAGTCCACACAATTATGAACTAATTTTGATAATTCGAGTAGAATTTTGACAGTTCTAGTTGAATTTTAATTCGGCAACTAGCTTTTTTGTTTTATGGTTGTATTGTAATCAAAATTAGAGCTCATAAATATGGCCACGTACTCACGGATCCACAATTATGTCATAAATCAATTAGTAGGTTTTGATTAATTACTTTGACATTTTAACATATTTAAGTAAATGAGTTAGCATGACATGACACGTCTATTTAACAAGTCTTATATGGAACAAAGGATTCAACATATAAGTCTATGTAAACAAATTAACGAGACATTACACAATTAACACCTGATTTTTAATTTTATATTTCAAAAATTAACCTAACACGTAAACTTACACGACTTGCATAAGACATGAAACTAACTGAGTAGTGGTCAAGAACATTCATTTAAGTAAATGGGTGATGGAAGCAATATTACAAGTTTCGAGCTAAGCCAAGTTTAAGCCAATTAATCAAAAATGCTCAAGCCAGTTGTATATACAAATTGACATGAACAAAACACGGCACAATTTAATTGTGAAATCTAGTCTCAATTATATTTTCTTTTGGCCAGTTGGAATCGTTTGTATAGCTAACACCCTGGCAGTTGGCTCAACCTAGACCCCTAGACCCACTTCCTCCATCAATATATACATGTATTATCTTACCCTTAACAAAGAGTCAAATGAATCAAGTCCACATAATTACCACAAGATTTGACCATGTGTCTATATATATGCCAAAGCTCAAGTAACAAGCATTGATAAAAACATGTAACATTGTGACCTGTTTGATTGTTTTGTTTTGACTTTAGGCAAGAAACACTAGATGCCGATCACCGTAGACACCCTGGCCTTTTAGGTTTGGGATAGCGACTACTCACTATTTTTCTAATCTTCTAATCTTATCTTTTACTCGTGACCTCCGTTTCAATTTATTTGCAACAATAATGTAACATTGTTCAACATTTGCCAAAATTTGACTTTGAGTGGTGAATGATAAGTAAAAATAAAGTTTTATATGATGAGTGATATAGTGAAACTTTTGTGGGCCATTTGGATTAATGAAAACAACGTCATATTTCAAAAGAGTAGCTACAACCCCACAAAGATCCTCCATCAAGCAAGCAATCTAGCCTCCACATGGTTTGAAGCTTATCAGAAGAAGTTTTCTTCTCCCAACAATGATAGGTTACTACCGCCACCGGAACCCCCAGACCCAACATGGTTGTCACACAACTGGAGTGACTCAGCCCCAACAACAACAGTCACGACAGATGGTTCCTGGAGATGGATTATTTTTCCATTATTCTTGTTATTATTTTAAATTTTCAAATATTTTTTGCAACTTTGCAATATTTTGGTAATGAATTGAGTATTTTGATAATGAAGTTTTTTTTTTTTTTTTGGCTTATAAAGGTAGTTTTACCCGCAACTTATGTTTTTAAAGGCCAATTTTTAGACGTTAGCACAGGGCCTCGTATTCCCAACCTCGGTCCTGTGAGGCTGTGATGAAGTAAGATAAAACCATAGGCGGACCTCTATAAGGTACATGTGAACCCTCAAGATGGAAAAAAATAGAGAAAAAAAAGTAATTAGATAAATTAGTGAAAAATTAAATAGAATATATATATTTAGTGGTACATTTTGTTATTGTATTGATCCTAGATTCAAACCTAGCTCTATACATAATACTCCTTTTTTCTCCCCTTCTTTGACATAGGTTCTTTATTGTTTAAATTTTTTCCTCCTTTTTTTCCCCTTCTTTGACATAGGTTCTTTATTGTTTAAATTTTTTCCTCCTTTTTTTCCCCTTCTTTGACATAGGTTTTTTATTGATTTTTTCTTTTGACGTAGGTTCTTTATTGTTTTAAATTTTCCCCCTTCTTTAACATGAGTTTTTTCTTAATTATTCCAAAGATAAGTACAAAGAAACATCATAACTTTTTTTATTTTGGAAAAATATAGCACCTACCTTATAGCAATATAGTTGTTAGATTTGTCATTTGTTTGGTTAAATCTAAATGGCTCGTCAATGTTTATATTTATTAATGTAAATTCATGCAATAGTATAGTGAAAGTATGTAGCACCCCTCTAAATATTCAATTGTTGCCTTATTTGTTCGACTCTGACAATGTTCATCATACTCCCTCCGTTCCTTGAAGATCCTACCAGTTACTATTCATACGCTTCCCAATGCATGCTTTATAACGTTTACATATTTAGTTACACATGTATAAAAATTGTAACAATTGAATATTAATAATGTAATTATTTGCACAAGTCAAACAAGACCCCACATGACTATATTTTTTCTTATACATCAATATTTATTTACAAGAATCACTTCACTTGCGAATAGTTAAAAAAACACAACTAGCATAATCTTTAAGGATCTGAGGGAGTATAACACTTCGACTATTAATCCTATATTGTGAATTTTAGAAACATTTTTTATCGAACTGTCGAATGTTAAAATTTTGTACCTCTAAGATGAAAATCCTAGGTCCGCCAATGGATGTTGTAACCAATTTAAAAAATGAATAGTTAAATTTTGACAAATGTTGTAATTGAGTTATTATGAAAGTAGTAAATTTTTGTATATACTCAAATCTATTAAAGTTTTCTTTTCTTCTGGTTATAAAATAAGTTCAAGTTCGTTGAGCTATCATAAATTGAAAAACTAGTTTTGATGAGATTCAATTAGGCTAATCAATAAGTCATATAAGATCATGTTTTACCAATTGAAAGCCAATAAAGACAATGATCTTCTTACGAGAACTCATTAAAAATGTGTTCTTTTTAACTTCAGCCAAACTATTTTTGATTAAATTTAGGAAAATGCTAACAACCTTAACGGCTATGTGTAAGGTGCTAAAATTGAAAATAATTTTTTTAATTTAATCATTAATTACACCAATGTACATGTGATTTTTACTTGCATCCATAAATTATTGCCCTTAAATTTATTGTAATTACTACTCCGCAGTATTTTGTAAGGCAAAAAAAAAAAAATCCAAAATTTGACACACAAACTCTCCAAAATTTACTAGTGTTTTTACTAGAGGTTTTGCAGTTTACTAAATTTATTGTAATTTAGTACTTCCTTCGCTCTCAATTAGTCGCAACGTTGCAATTCGACACGTATTTTAAGAAAAAGATTTGAGGATTTAAACTAGTAAATTAATCAAAATAATTTTTACAATTATAAGAGGTAACCTACATGTTTTCGGTGTAAAAATTATTTTCGTAGATTTGCTTGTTTATGCTTTCAAATATTTTTATTAAAATGCACGCTGAAATATAGCGTTGTGACTAATATGGAGCGGAAGAATAGTTAAGTTAAATGATATTTATTCCGAAATAGTCAATTTTGAGTAGACAATTTGCACGTGGAAGAAAGATATGGAGTACATAGTATGTAGTAGTTAATACGAGTGGACTAGCAAATACGGTGTAATTTAACAAATTAAAAATAAACTATAAGTATATAGTCCATGTCTAGTGCACGACTCCAAGACTAAAATAGAGCAAATATGATAGACGATGAAAGATTGACCACGTAATACCTTGATTTGTATTATTCAATTGTTTATGAAAACTCCACGTAATTAGTTAATTGCCTTTTCTATATTTATTCACACACCCTTTTCTTTCTTTAGCTTCATTTCTTTCTTTTCTTATAATCCACAAATGTTCATTGATTGATTATTCTTCTTCTTTCAAACTTGAAACACAAGCTGCTCCACTTACTTTCCTTGGCAAAAAAAAAAAAAAAAGGTTGGTGTTTCTCTTTTATTTTTATTTATTATACTAGCTTAAACTTGTAAATTTAAAGAATATGTTTTGCATTTTTAAAGATTGAATTTGTCATTCTCAATATGAAAAATGAAATTATCAATCGTTATTTTCTAATGTCATAATAATTGATAGAGAGCGATAAATCATTTTTTATCTGAATTATGATTGATGTACTCGTAGTATATAGATTATTATTTGGCTTCAATCATCGGTTTAAATTTTTGATTATTGAATAAAACCTTCCGAGGATGAGTTTAAATTTTTTACTTTCTTGTACTATGTGCTTTGTAAGTGTTTAAGCTTTGAGCACCATCAATATAATGGAGTAATTTCTATACTCAAGCCCTAGCCTTAGCATTAGCCGTTTAAATCATGTTATTTACTAGGCTGATAATTGAAATGTAATAAGAAAACTCTAAAAACTTTTAACACCCTTTTTGATAATAGCATGAATTGAATTTGTTACCTTAATGTTACACGTACCGTGAAATTGTTATCTATTGCACCCACCAAATCCTACTTATCATAGAATATAGATTGTAGGATATAGTCATAGTTTAAGAGTTCAAGTTGGTAAACTACAAAAAAATACCCCAAAAAAAAAATAAATATATATATATATATATATATATATATATATATATATATATATTTGTACTAAATTGATGGGATATACAAAAAATACAGTGAAAATTGATAATTGACACAGATTTAAATACAAATACATCTCAATTACCACTTTTTATATCCACCTATCAAAATGGGCCATAAACCCATAATAGTATTAAAGTTAGGCCAATGATAAAAATAGCAACTATATCAATTGATAATCTTTAATTTAGGATTATTTTATGCTATTTGCACCGTTGCACACTGACCCCATCCTCATGACTTCTATTGTTGTATTAAATTAATTTTGCATTAGTTGAGTTGAATTTATTTTTACTAAATTAAATTTATTTACTACGTATAATAATCTGAACTTACTTTCGTTGAAATCATTAAAGGTTTATTTGGTAGGGTGTAAAGCGTTTTTCTGGAAACAGTTTTCTTATTTTACATCGTTTAGTTTGGAGTAAAATATTAAAATGTAAAATTTGAGGTGAAAAATGATTTTCCATCAAGCAGAAAACATTTTCCCCAAAATTTTGGAAGAAAACATTTTCTATCACACTTGAAAAGAAAACTATTGCATTCAACCAACCAAACAATAAAAAATGCTTAAAATGTAAAATCATTTTACATGCAATCAAACAATGTAAATTTTTTTTTTTTTATAAAAAATTATTTTCATCCGAAAATATTTTACGGCCTACCAAACGGAGCCTAACAATTTAAAGAATTGAAACTTATTTTTAAAAACTAAACTTATGTTTACTAAACTAAATTTGTCGTTACTAAAAATGAATACTACATTATGGTCCNTGGTAGCATCGTCCTTTGTAACGATCAAGACTAGTAAGTCCGTCGGTCCATACAGTTGTCCATGTACCAGTAGAAGATTCGGCAGCTACTGCAGCCCCTGCTTCTTCAGGTGGAACTCCGGGTTGAGGACTTACTCGAAATGCTGCCAAGATATCAGTATCTTGGGTTTCATACTCAGGAGTATAATAAGTCAATTTNAATTCGGCTAGGTTGTAAACATAATGAGGTTGGTTAGCAAACATGAGCAGGTTATCCATAGCCTTGTTTCTACTCATGATGGCAAGTTCAATTGTTATGTTTTAATTGTTTATGGTCTTCACACTGTGGAAGATAGGATAAGCATGTGGGAGGAACTGGTGAGAATCTCTGCAGGATGTCGCGGGTGGTGTTTGGAGATTTTCACTCAGTTCTGTCTTCGGAGGATAGAGTGAAGTGAATGGTAACCCAGTTTCTGATCATGAAACTGTGGACTTCAAGGGTTGTATGGATAGCTGTAATTTGACTGAGATTCAAAGTTATGGTAATGGTCTAATAAGGGTGAGGGTAATAGAAGAATTGCTAGTAGAATTGACAGAGGCTTTGGTAATGTTATGTGGATGCAACAGTGGGAACATGTCCCTATTGACTTGACTATCTACAACCTGGACTTTCAGACCACTCTCCATTACTGATGAAATGTTTGGACGCTCCTGTCCATATATTTAAGACTTTATCTTTATGATCATTTGCATTTCTGGTTTATGTAGTCCAGGAATCTTGGGTAGGCAGTTCTCCACTTACTCATGAATCATGATTAGGTTGACATTTTGAGTCGTTTTGCGTCATCTGTCATTATCATCGCTAGATTTCACTCACATGTATTTTTGGTCAGTCTTAATTGCACGCATAATCACATGGTTTAGTGCTCGTGTAATTGGGGAATTAAATTATTCAAAGATGCTCTAACCCCTTTGACTATTACTCATAATATTATAATTCACAAATACCAATCAAATAATTTATTAAATTCCGATTTTGTAGGAGTGAATTTGATTTTCATGGTGACCAAACGAATTTAAATAAAATAAATTCCCACAAAGGAATTTCATTGACTTATTTAGTTTATAACGACACTATTAGTATAAGGGGATTTTTAATGTATGAAAAATCGAAGTTATACTAAGGAGAGTTTGATATTTAATTTTTATGTGCTGTATTGAAATTCTTACAAATTTTTTTCTTATTCTAGTTTTTTATATGCTAATTTCCAACCAAACAACAAGCTCTTATGTAAATAAAAGGAAAATTAAAAAAAAAACAATAATAATGATACGGAATAATAAATAATAAATAATAGGGAGTAATAATAATAATTCTTCCACTTTTATAGTGCAATCAATTAAATACTTAATATTAATAATGATTGAAAATTCAATTCTTTCTTTCTACTATAACACATCAAGTAAGTTTGGGCTGCAGAAGTCATTTTATGTCTTTACCTTTATAAGATAAAGATAAAATGATCAAATTGGTTTGACATCTACTCATGATAGGGTCTGTAAGCAATTTATATTATTCAATCGGTTGTATATTGCTAGGTACAACTAAATGAAAAAAAATTGTTCAATTGAATCGAAATGAACTAGGATCTAGCTTCGAATATGAACAAAAATTTGTCTTTAGTTATACATTGCAAAGTATAACCCAGCATCATCTCGACATTTTGGAGGAACGGAGCAAAAGTTACAAAAGAGGCCCCTAAAGTTGAAATAATTCTCAAATAAATTTTTCACAAAAATTTCATGAAATTTCAAAGCTACCCAATTCAAATCCACAAAAGTTATCATGTGAGGAAAAAAAAAAATAGAAAATATTATGAATTATGAACCTTCAATGGAAAAAGGCTAACCAAAATCAAATTATAAACTCATGATTAAAAAAAGTCCTCATACGAATTATGAGAAAAAATCTAAACAAAATCAAACCCCCAAAGTAGGAAAACATATGAATGTTTGATGGAAGATACTAAAGTATTAATGTTGATGAATTAATATAATTGGGAATGTAAATTAGGAATTTATTGAGGGTGAGAGAATTAGGTGAAAAGAAATAAAAAAATGAAATGGAATTGATGAGTTAATGGAATATTAATGGCAGCAATTCCTAGCAAACCATTTCACGAGACCATAGATGAAAAAACAATAGAATAAAGAGTTTTACTTTTTCTTCTTTCTAAATAAAACATTTTTTTTTTATATGTTGTGCCCTAAAATTTGGGGGCCCTGAGTTTGGGCACCAGCCGATGCTAAATGTAACTAGTTGTATCATATTTTGGATAACATTTCGGTCTACTATCCAACTTCTACAATTCTATATCAACATCTAAAAATACTTAAATAACTACTTAAAACTTATGGAGCCTTGTGTTAAGTGGAGTATACAATTACATTAACATTTCTAAGTAGCTCTAAGTTTTAATAAAATTTGTCATAGCAATTTACTTAAAGGACAAATTGACCTCAACAACACAAACTATAAGTTAGATGCACTAAAACTAAAGCGGGTGTATAAAACAACATGAACTAGTAACATAGGTACACATGGTAACATAAAGAACTAAAGTAGGTGCAGACAACATCATAAACTATTAACTTAATTTTTATTGAAGGCTCCTTCACATAGTCATTTATGCCGCCACATGTACCTAGATTAATAGTTCATGTTGTTATGTGCACCCACTTTAATTCGTGTTATTTGGTGTACCTAATTAACCTACGGTTCGTGCTATTACAACTAATTTGCTTGAATACGAGGCATCAACTTTTAGCTAATGGATACAAGCTGCATGAAGAAAAATGACAAAAGGTTGTTGTGAGAGTTTCATTTTTATGCTACCTTATGTACTGTATTAAAATCTTAAAAAAAAAAAAAAAAAAATTAAAAAATGGGAGGACTCTAACACCCAAACTCGAATATTTTGTATATATTTTTTTAGAGAGGGTCCTATTAAAATCATTTTATTCCAATCTGTTTTCCTAGATTTGTGGGCGCACATATCCCAACAAAGATCAAACTTAAGGTGCAAAGTCATGTTGCTTTCAATTACTCTGTATCTTTTTGCATGTCTGCCAAACAGTTTGCTTGTAGACTTTGTATTAGTTTGACATTAGCTAAAAGTTGATGCCTTGTATACTTCGTAAGAATTTGTACGTAATAGTACCGTATATTGGATATATAATCTCGTATTGTATTAATGTACGATGAGTTGAAGTTATTATTATAATTATATTGACTGTGGTTAACACTTAACATTCTTCGTATTGAAATCTTAACTTACAATACAAAGAAAACAAAAATTTACTCTATCCGTTGGTATTTATTTGCTACATGGTAGGATGATACAAAGTTTTAGACACATCAATATCAACTTTGGGACTGTATGTAGCCCACTTGATAAATGAGAGAGAGCATGCAATTTCATCAAATTTAGGGTAGTTAATATGGTTAATGGCGTTTGAATTATCTAATTTTATCAAAAAGAGGGATAAATATATCATAAGACCTACATTTCAAAAGAGTTATGTAAGCAAGTAACACAAGTCTTCCATTTTGAGTATAAAACGGAAAAAGCGCCTAGTAAGAAAACATACATCAAGTGATACTAAATAATTAGATCAAATAAGTTTTTCACATCTAAAAACAAAAGTCAAAGTTCTAACATAGTAAAATTCTTGTAATACAGGCGTGTAATTTTTCTCTAAAAGAGTACATTCAATGTATACATTATCCTAATTTAGTGTACATTCAACGTACACTTTTAAATCTGACAATCTGACAATACTTGAGTATATATTTTGATTTCTTTCCTTGTGCTTTTTCCATAAATAATTGCTCACCCTCATTATATTTTTGATAGAATTTCCTAATTTGTTCTTTCCCAACTTTGTCACAGGATGTTGAAACCAAGCCTTTTATTGATATAAATGATAAAAGAACAACCTTTTGAAGAACATAAAAAAAAAATTAGAAATGTCTTCAAATTCTTGGATATTCTCAACTTCATGTTCAAATCCTTCATCTTCATCCACATTACAATGGGTTAAGTTTATTTTTCTTTCACCATGTTCTCAAAGAGTTCTACTTACTTGTGTTGATGCCATTTTCTTGGTTGTGCTCTTTGGAATCTTCATACAGCAAATTTACTCTAAGGTTATATTGGGGAAGAAAAGTTGTACAACAACAAATGCAAATGATCAACTTCATCATGTTTACACAAATGTTTGGTATAAACTATCTCTGATTGTAACAATTTTGTTAGCATTTGTTTATTTGTTGATTGTTGTTTTAGCTTTTAGTAAAAACCATGATGAATTTCCTTGGAATGTTGTTCATGAGACTTATGGGGTTGTTCAAGTGTTGACTTATGTTGCTATATTGATCTTGATTGCTCATGAGAAGAAATTTAAGGCATTGATTCACCCGTTTTCGATTCGAGGTTATTGGGTTGCTAGCTTCTTTGTCTATGCTTTGTTTGCTGTTTCGAGTTTAATTCGATTGGTTTCGTATAATGAATCTGTTGGGTATGATGATTTGAGGTCGGAGGATGTAGTCTCTTTGGTTTCTATTATGCTTGCAAGTGTTCTCCTTGTGATTGGGGTTAGAGGGTCAACTGGTATAATGGTTTCCAGACATTATGACAATGGAAGTTCATTAAGTGAACCCCTTTTGGAGAAATCAAATGTTAGTGGTTTTGCTAATGCTTCAATATTATCAAAGACATTTTGGATATGGTTAAACCCTTTGCTTAGTAAAGGATCTCAAACCCCTCTTACTGCAAATGATGTGCCATCACTTTCACCACAACATAGAGCTGAGAAAATGTCTGACCTTTTCGAGTCCAAGTGGCCTAAGGCTCATGAGAAGTGCAAACACCCAGTTCGGACCACCCTTTTCAGGTGTTTTTGGAATGAAGTTGCTTTCACTGCACTGTTAGCCTTGATTCGTGTATGTGTCATGTATGTTGGTCCTGTTCTTGTTCAGAGCTTTGTCGATTTTACTTCTGGCAAAGGAAGCTCCCCTAATGAAGGGTATTACTTGGTTCTTATTCTTCTTGTTGCCAAATCAATAGAGGTATTGGCTTCGCATCAATTCAACTTCAATTCTCAAAAGCTTGGTATGCTAATTCGTTCAACTCTTATCACAAACTTGTATAAGAAAGGGCTTAAGTTGACATGCTCGGCAAGGCAGGCTCATGGGGTTGGACAAATCGTGAATTATATGGCCGTTGATGCTCAACAACTCTCTGATATGATGCTTCAGCTTCACGCTGTTTGGTTGATGCCTTTGCAACTTTCTGTGGCACTAATTCTTCTCTACAGCTATCTTGGGTTAGCTACGGTCACTGCAGTGGTTGGTATTTTAGGTGTTTTAGTGTTTGTTATCTTTGGCACAAAGAGAAATAATAAGTTTCAGTTCAACATAATGAAGGATCGTGACTCTCGAATGAAGGCTACAAATGAGATGCTTAACTATATGAGAGTAATCAAGTTCCAAGCATGGGAAGAACACTTTAATACAAGGATTCAAACATTTCGAGAGTCAGAGTATGGTTGGTTATCAAAGTTCCTTTACTCTATTGCGGGAAACATCGTGGTGATGTGGTCTATGCCTGTATTGATATCAAGCTTTACTTTTGGTTCTGCCATACTTTTGGGAATCCCGCTTGATGCAGGGAAAGTATTTACTACTACTACAATTTTCAAGATGTTGCAAGAGCCAATTAGGAATTTCCCTCAGTCCATGATTTCAATTTCACAGGCTATGATTTCACTTAAAAGGCTAGATGATTTTATGATGAGTAAGGAACTTAAAGGGGAATTAGTGGAGCGAATTGAAGGATGTGATGATGTGACAGCCATACAGGTTGAAGATGGCTTCTTTAGCTGGGACGATGAAGGCGGAGAAGAAGGCCTGAAAAATATAAATTTCGACATAAAGAAAGGGCAGCTTGCTGCTATTGTTGGTACCGTAGGATCAGGAAAGTCATCTTTGCTTGGTTCGATTCTTGGTGAGATGCACAAAGTAAGAGGAAAGGTATGTTCAATTCTTGTAAACTATACATGAATTGATGGACTGTTGTTATGCAAGAAATTAGTCGCCTTGACATTTCCGACCTGCAGGTAAGAGTTTGTGGCACGACAGCTTATGTAGCACAAACATCATGGATACAAAACGGAACCATTGAGGAGAATGTCTTGTTTGGACTACCTATGAATAGAGAGAAATACAGAGAAGTTGTGAGAGTGTGTTCCTTGGAGAAGGATTTGGAAATGATGGAATTCGGGGATCAGACTGAGATTGGAGAACGTGGGATTAATCTCAGTGGTGGTCAGAAGCAACGGATACAACTTGCTCGAGCTGTCTATCAAGACTGTGATATTTATCTGCTTGATGATGTCTTTAGTGCTGTTGATGCTCACACTGGATCAGATATTTTTAAGGTTAGTGACACTGCAACTTCTCTCAGTATTTCGTTTAATTGAAGTGAATTTAATCATTTAAGGCTGATTTTCTTGCTTCTCATATAATCATTTGAGGGTTAATTCTGTAATGTCGATTGTCAAGTCTAAGGAAGACAGAATGGGTGTACAACAGTAGTAGTTCATTAGTGGACAAAAGTCACGAACATGAGTTTTATGTACTAAATTGCCCTATTCTTTTTCTCTCATTTTCGGTTTAGTTTTAATTAGCTCCTTCAGACCAAACTAGCTGGGATCAAAACAAATTATAGTCTGAACTCTACTATGCATGACTTATATACGTTTCCCATTTTCTTTTGGTCCAATAATACTACAGGATTGTGTACGAGGAGCTCTGAAGGATAAAACAATTATACTTGTGACCCATCAAGTGGACTTTCTGCATAATGTTGACCTTATCATGGTGAGTCATTCTTTTTTTTTTTTAGAAATTTCCATTTTCATGCATCTAAATTCGATGTTCATGCACTAAGCAGAAGGCACTTAATTGTTTATATGATGACAAGATTGTTGTTTCCAATCCTGACTAGGTCATGAGAGATGGTATGATCGTGCAAGCAGGTAAATATGACAGTCTTCTAGAAGCGGGGACAGATTTTAGTGGACTTGTAGTTGCCCATGAGACATCAATGGAACTTGTCGAAGCAGGCAGTAACACTGAGCTTCTAGAAGATTCTTCACAGCAACAGAAATCTACTAGAGAGCTACCCGATCATCAAGAGGGCATTAGTGTGAAAAGTTCTTTGAGTAGAACTAAGTCAGAAAAGGGAGAGGCTAAACTCATCAAAGAAGAAGAGAAAGAAACTGGGAAGGTCAGCTTGCGTGTGTACAAGGACTATTGCACGGAGGCTTTTGGATGGTGGGGTGTAGTTGTTGCGTTAATGCTCTCATTGTTTTGGCAGTCATCTTTAATGGCGGGTGATTATTGGCTTTCCTATGAAACGGCTGCAGATCGTGTCTCTTCCTTTAATCCTTCTTTTTTTATCAGTATCTATTCTATAATTGCAGCAGTCTCTATAGTATTGGTTTTCACAAGATCCTTCTTTATGACTTTCTTTGGGCTGAAGACTGCCCAGATTTTCTTTACTCGGATCCTTCATAGTATTCTTCATGCTCCAATGTCATTTTTCGATACTACTCCTTCAGGAAGGATTTTAAGTCGAGTGAGTTCTCTTTATCATTCTTTTGGTATTAGTTTTGGTAAATGCACAATGAACCTGAAATATACTTTCGATCATTAATCATGATAATTCTGGTATTTAGGTTTTTCATAATTTATATTCAGTTGTGCATTTAGGTAGATATATGTGTTATCTTTCATGTCTAGCCGACTCCATATTATTTTGGCACTAAAGCTTCATTTTTTTGTCGTTGCTGATGATGTTGTTATATACTTATATGTCCTAAGACTCCTAACTATCTAGTTTCTATAGAATATTTTCTTCTATGTCAATTGTCAACTATCAATTGATTGCAATACTAATTGAAACTTCTCATTGCTTTCAGGCTTCCAGTGATCAAACCAATGTTGACATCCTAGTGCCTTTTGTTTTGAACCTTACAGTTTCAATGTACATTACACTTCTTAGCATCATTATCATCACTTGTCAGTATGCTTGGCCGACAGTGTTTCTCATAATTCCGCTAGGATGGCTGAATTTGTGGTATAGGGTAAGATTATAAACTTTTCTATTCATCCTCTTACAACCAAAACAACTTAAAACAAATTTTGTATCTTATAAGATCACTGTTTTCTCTATTAATATGATAAAATGATTGGAACTTGATAAGCGGATTTTGTTATGTCCATGATCTCCATTGATAATGCAATTCTGAGAAGATTTGAGCTTGCTTAATCCTACTAGTCGCATATTTCACGCTAAAAGATGTGTTTGTTGTAATGTTATGCAGGCATATTATCTTTCAACATCACGCGAATTAACTCGCCTTGATTCAATTACAAAAGCACCTGTTATTCATCACTTCTCTGAAAGCATTTCTGGCTTCATGACAATACGTTGTTTCAGAAAGCAGGAAAATTTTACTCAAGAAAATGTAAATCGAGTGAACGCAAACTTGCGAATGGATTTTCACAACAATGCATCTAATGAATGGTTAGGTTTCCGTTTGGAGCTGCTTGGAAGCTTGTTCCTATGCTCATCAGCGCTATGCATGATCATGTTGCCTAGTAGTATCATTAAACCAGGTTTTTGTTTTCTCCAATTTTTTTGTGAATTTAGTGTTTTTTTTTTTTTCCATTTGTTCTTCAAGTAAAATATTTAAATAAGTTTTGTACGTGGATAACACTTCAAAGATTAAGCTGACCTCTAATTGTGTGTTTCAGAGAATGTTGGTTTATCACTGTCATATGGACTATCCCTCAACTCGGTGCTATTCTTTGCTGTGTTTACCAGCTGCTTTGTGGAAAATAGAATGGTTTCTGTTGAGAGGATAAAGCAGTTCACTGAGATCCCATCTGAAGCTGAATGGACTCTTAAGGACCGCCTTCCTCCTTTAAATTGGCCAACCCAAGGCAACGTTGAGCTCAAAAACTTGCAGGTCAGTCATATGCGTAACAAAATTATATCTCTTTATTTAATATCTAATATATCATGTATGGCTTCATTTATACAAGGCAATGTTTGTTCTTCTCACGTGTTTTACTAAACATAGTGAACTCTATTTGTTTAAACAAATAGTTTGACAACCTTTTCTAGCAACACAACTACCAAGCTCTACAAATACTTTCCAAACATTCTATATACGAAAATAACACCTCAAAATTTTCAGATAATATAAAAATACAAAGAAAATTATATTTAAAATCAAGTGTAACTCACAAGTCACATTGTTGAGTATACTTTTTCTTCTGACTTGAGTTGATTTTTGTTTATCAGGTCCGATACAGACCCAACACTCCACTTGTGCTGAAGGGAATATCATTAAACATTATAGGAGGAGAGAAAATAGGCATTGTTGGGCGAACGGGGAGTGGGAAATCAACTCTTATTCAAGTGTTCTTCAGGCTTGTTGAGCCTTCGGCTGGGAAAATCATCATCGATAATATTGACATTTCAATGCTAGGCCTCCATGATCTTAGGTCTCGATTTGGGATCATTCCTCAAGAGCCTGTTCTTTTTGAAGGGACTGTAAGGAGCAACATTGACCCTACTGGCATTTACTCAGAAGACGAGATCTGGAAGGTAATAGGAAATTATATATTTGAAGGTTGCTGAAGCAATATGCTTCATAAGAATGTTACTAACTGGCTTGTGTTTTCATATATCATAGAGCCTCGAACGTTGTCAGCTTAAATATGTTGTGGCTTCCAAACCAGAAAAACTTGAAGCTCATGGTATAACTCTATACAACAAAATACATAAAATCAGTTAAAGTTGACCAGACCTAATTCATAGGGATTATTAATTTGGAACTTTCTTTTTATTATTATTATTTTTTTTCACTTTGTGGGTCAATAAAATTAGTGGCTGACGATGGAGATAATTGGAGTGTTGGGCAAAGACAACTTCTGTGCCTAGGCCGAGTGATGTTGAAGAAGAGTCGGCTTTTGTTCATGGACGAGGCAACAGCTTCAGTTGATTCTCAAACTGATGCGGTAATTCAAAAGATCATCAGAGAAGACTTTGCTGCTTGTACAATCATCAGCATCGCTCACAGGATACCAACAGTAATGGACTGTGACAGAGTTCTCGTCGTTGATGCAGGTAGAAAATTACATGGATCATCTGATCTAATCTGTAATTTAGTGCAATAATCTATTCTCAACATTATATTAATGGGTTGTTGAAAAAATATTTCTGTTGACAGGAAAAGCGAAAGAATTTGATTCTCCTACAAGGTTACTCGAGAGGCCATCACTTTTTGGAGCATTGGTACAGGAATATGCAAATCACTCATCTGGTCTGTAGTCCTAGTAATTTAATTGGGTAACAAATGCTTTATCCTCTGAAATTAATTGTTTCCTCGATGATGTCATTGCATGCTTCTAACCGTAATTATGAGCTTCACTGTAATCTAAGAATGCTACTGTGCAATTATTAAGGGATCAACAACATTTTGTACTAGTGCTGGTTTTCCGGGGAAGAAAGATCGAAATGGTTTTAGGTAGATATTGTTGATATAGATATGTAAGTAATTTTATTGCCTTGAAAGATATTGTTACATGTTTTTTGTCTGAGCAGAAAACTTTTACCAAACAGATGTAGCTACATTTGTTGCATACTTTTACTCATGATGTTATAAGGTACTGCTGGGGAAATTTTCCAGCCAAAGATTATTTGCCTTCTTTTTTGAGGAAAAAATGTCATTATGTCAATTTATGCATGTAGAAACATCGAAAAATGAAACTCTACAATTTGACACCATCATATACAGATAGTCGTATCTAATTTTCAACTGATCGCGTCAATAAAACAACTTTAAAATGTAGTTTTCTTGGTTAACTAAACACATTTTCTGTATATCGGCTTCGTTTGTTTTATTTATGGAAGGAGCGACGATGTAACTAACTACACAGCAGATCAAGTTGTCATTTTGAGTTTATGTGTCTAAATTTTCTAACTTAATAATTATATCAGAAAAGAAAGCAATTTCCAAAAGTTAGCACAGAAGATACAAGTCATGTAGCTAATAAATTTGATTAACTATCAACTTGTCTCATACTAAATTTTGGTGCTTTTCATAAGAAATAATAATGCTTAAAAGCTTTGAACCTTTCAATGGAAAAAATATTGTTTGCATGAAGAAAGTTTATTATCAGAACAAACCTAACAAGACTACTAGCCTGTTTAATTACCTTTCTGCTTTCTCCCCTATTTCCTGTTCTCATGTTTAAAAAACCAATTGTTAAGCTTATGCTTGAGCATCTTCAAGAAATATACTTAGACTGAAGCCATATAGGCATTGTATATACTCTAGTGTGGTCCTAATAAGCACCTCTATTATTGCTCGTAGATTTCTTTCACAGTAAGGTCATTCTTTGAGTTTGTTCTGCTACTAGATTACTCTGAGGTATTTTCTTGTGAAGGCGCATTTAGAAGAAAGGGGTTTTGTCTAAAAAAAGATGGGTGTGAAGGATTTTCGAGATCCATTGGGAAGAGATTTAGCATAAGAGAAACCGATGATACAATAAGTCTGTCAGCCATGTTTTGGACACACAATAAACCAATGTGTATGCATCTCAGTATTTCGTGTACTTGATACAGAAGATAGTGCAGGGTCTACAAGACACCATGCATTGCCTTCTAGCCAATTCTTCCAACTTCCAAGCCTGTATGATATTAAAATTCCATTATTAAAAAGGTTTGGTTTAAGTTAGCTAATGTGTTTAGCAAAATAGTGCAGCATAAATGTATGGTTTCACTCACAAAAGTTAATAGGCTTTCTTATTTTTCTCCAATTTTGAAAGAGCTAAACCTTTGGCCGCTTATAATCTCTAAGATAAGTACGCCAAAGTTGAAGACATCATACTTTAATGACACCTGATCTTGGATCAAATACTCAGGTGGCACATATCCACTGTCGAAAGGATAAGCAGATGTCATCTTCCTAAGTTAAGTATATTAGCGAAACAAATAAAAACTTACCATGCACATTAGTGATTGTTGTTACTGTTACGACTTATGATACTTGCAGGGTACCTACTACATTGCTTGTCAGTGCTTGGGACTTGTCAATCTTAAATAAATTTTTCGTGCCAAAGTCCGCAAATCACAATATAATGATCTTGGGATTGATCTAGGAGGACATTAGCTGCTTCGAGGTCAAGATGGATAACCTGCTGTCTAGAATCCTTATGAAGGTAAAGTAGTCCTCTAACAATACTGTTAATAATTTTGTAACGTGTATCCCAATGCATAGACACACGGTGTGTTGGATCTGAAATTGAGTGCGTATATATGTTACACAGTAGATGTTTTCGGAAAACTTCATGATGCAGGAATAATTTTAGTATCAAAAGGACTATTACTAACCAAATAGGGAATATTCAAGGCTTGTATTATATTGATCACATATTCATATATAAGAAGAATTTCATCTTCTTCTAAGTAGTATCCTAAAAGTCTCACTAAATTTTTATGATAAAGTTGATAGAATTCCATTTTTAAACTGTACATCCCCCAGAACTGCATCCCTGTTGAACCTCTTCACTACAATTTCTTGGTTATCAGGCAGCTTTCCCTAAAACATGTATTTTCTTGTTAGTTTTTCCGATTTGATAAATCTTAAGATGCATAATGATACAAGACAGCGGTTTACATTATAAACAATGCTGATTCCACCCTGTCCGAGTTTATTGTCATCAGCGAAATTTTATGTCTCAACTTTTATTACATTTCTGTGATGAGTGAGCCATAATGTTGATAGTATGAGGTTGTAATATGCATAAATTCTAAGGGTAGAACACAAAACCTGGGGTCTAATTGTGTTTTGTGGTCTTCAAAGATCAGAAAGAAAAAATTTGTCACAAATTAATAAATCCATAATAAACGGACAAAATTAAATTTACCTAAGTCTTTATAAAACCTCATCTCGTTACAAATCTACACACAATGTAACCATTATTACAGTTACAGACTTAAGTGTTCTAATTCTACATTACTTCTAGGAAGAAAAAAGATGAGCAAGTTCCTAGCTATACTTGTACAACTTCCTCATCCCAACAATCCCAAAACATGGCTTAGATAAACTTGAACATAGAATTTCCAAAATCTTGATTTGTCCACCTTAACATAGGATCAAATCACAAAGATAAAATCGTAACTTCTAAAGAACGAAGCTTAGCTTGTATTGTGGACTAATTTTGCACTTTTGCAGCTGTGTATGTAGCTTGCCCTATAGACTGTTTAAGGAATTACCAAGAATAATTAACAGAAGTCAAAACTCAGATGAGCGGTTAGCGTACTCCTGAACTAATGCCCCAAAGAGAGACTGCCTTGATAGTAGGAGTGACGGGGACTCAAATTCCTTTGCTTTTCCTGCTGACAATTAACATAATATAAGTAAGCAATTGTTGTAAGCTAGCTTTCTCATTAAGACCAAAAGAACCCAAGATGTATATAAACCTGAATCTATGACAAGAACTCTATCACAATCCATAACTGTAGGTATCCTATGAGCAATGCTGATAATTGTACAAGTTGCAAAGTCTTCTCTAATGATTTTTTGGATCACGCCATCAGTTTGAGAGTCTACAGAAGCAGTTGCTTCATCCATAAACAATAGTTTGCTTTTTTTCAGCATGACTCGGCCTAAGCACAGAAGCTGTCTCTGCCCCACGCTCCAGTTTTCTCCATTATCAAACACTTTAGGAGATCACAAAATATATGAATAACTTAAATTTGCTAAAACAAAAGTAGGGACATTATCTATGATAACCTTGCACAGTAAATCATTCCAATATGACCCTCCCTTAGTTTCCCGTTTACTTGAAATGTCTTTCAGATGGTGAAGAGGGGTCAGTGGGTCACTATTCGAAATCAGTAGTAGTACAAGGTTACCATGGATCATTTTCCATAAAATTCATGATAAAAATTAGAGATGTACCAAGAGCATCGAGTTTCTCCGGTTTGGATGCCACCACATCTTTAAGTTGACATCGTTCAAGACTCTGGATATGAAGTATTACATCATAATTAAGTTAGAGCTAGTCTGATGGAATTTGTTAGTACAACACTTCAGTCATTAAAATTTCTTACCCTCCAGATCTCATCTTCCGAGTATTGATCAATAGGGTCAATATTACTTCTTATAGTCCCTTCAAAAAGAACTGGCTCTTGAGGGATGATCCCAAATCGAGACCTAAGATCGTGTAGCCCTACCTTTGATATATCAATATCATCTATAATGATTTTTCCACCTGAAGGCTCAATAAGCCTAAAAAAAACTTGAATTAGAGTTGATTTTCCACTTCCAGTTCGCCCTACCACACCTATCTTTTCCCCTCCTCTAATGCTTAATGTTATTCCCTTTAGTACAAGAGGAGTATTAGGCCTGTATCTGGCCTACAGAAATACAAAATAAACTTTATTGAATTAAAAAAAAAAAAGTACTAATATAGTGAAGGCAAAATGAGTGATGTGCTTTTGTTGTTTAGTAAGTATAAACCTGCAAGTTCTCAAGCTCGACATTTCCATATGCTGGCCAAGATGGTGGAGGAATGTAATCCTTCAAAGTCCATGCAGCTTCAGAACGAATTTCGGAAAATTGTTTTATTCTTTCAACAGAAACCATTCTATTCTCCACAAAACAGCTCATGTATATAGCCCAAAACAACACAGAGTTGAGTGACAACCCGTATGAAAGTGACAAACCAACACTCTCTGAATCACACAAAAATATCAACACTCATCAGTATTTTAAGGGATGATCCTAGATGTTTAATTCAAAGCTATATCATAACAGCATAATAAAATATAAAAAAAATAAACCATGCACACACACACACATTGCGGTGTTGGGGTGTGATTGACATAACTAGCTGTAGTTGCTATTAGTTTTTGAGTTTTTGGGTAGCTGTTAGTTGTCGAGGTAGCTTTGAGCCTGTGAGCTGTGTATAATATAGTTGTTAGAGATTAGTTGTGTAATTAGGTGTTTTAGGCATGAGTTTTTGGAAAATTAGTTGTTGAAATAGTAAAATCAGTATAAAATTTATTAGCTTTTGGCAATCTCTAATTCAAAAACTAATATTTGTAGCTTTTGATAAAAGTAGCTCATGTATATAGCTCAGAACAACACAGAGTTAAGGGACAACCCATATTAAAGTGACAAACCAACATTTTTTAAATCACACAAAAATCCTAGATGTTCAATTTAGAGGTGCTATTTTAACAGTATTATTCTTCTAGAGATAGGATTAAAGAGGATTCAGGAGTGAGTCGAAACCTTATTACTAGATCCGCCACTGATTTCTATGCATCGAACACATAAAAAAAAGGAAGTATACTTCATGTCTAAAGAGAAAATAGAACAATTCATCAATAAAGTCAGAATAACAAAACCTGGCTTTATAATGCTACTTGGAAGAAGGATCATGAATAGTGTTGACGTGCAGAGGAGAAAGCTCCCTAGGAGTTCCAGACGAAATCCTAACCACTCAATTGACCCATTGTTGTGAAAATCCATGCAGAGATTTGCATTCACCCGTTTGATATTCTCCTGAATAAAATTCTCTTGCTTTCTGAAGCAACGAATTGTCATGAAGCCTGAAATGCTTTCTGAGAAGTGATGGATAACAGGTGCTTTTGTGATAGAGTCAAGTCGAGTCAATTCGCGTGATGTCGCAAGATAATAATTCTGAGAAAGCAAAGATAATATCTTTTCAGCATGTATTATATTGCTAGTAATGTGTGTTCAGCATACATTAAACTTTTTTCCTTAAAAGCATTACATAAGAGAATTAATCAAGGAGAGACAAATATGCTTACCCTGTATCGCATGTTTAGCCACCCCAACGGAATCAAGAGGAAGACAGTAGGCCAAGCGTACTGACAAGTGACGATGATAATGCTAAACAGTGACGTGTACATGGAAATTGCAATGTTCATGAAAAGAGGCACATACACATCAATATTGGTCTGATCATTTGAAGCCTGAAGGACAAAGGAAGAAGCTCTAATAAGCTAAGCTTGTACATAAATCCTTGAATATAAGGAAAACAATAGGAAATTTTTTTTTTTTTTTTTTAAAACTCACCCGACTTAGAATTCTTCCTGACGGAGTAGTATCGAAGAATGACATGGGAGCATGAAGAATGCTATGGAGAAGGTGGGTGAAGAAAGCCTCGGCTGTCTTCAGCCCAAAGAACATTATGAAAAAGGACCGAAGGATAACCAACACAATAGAAATAGCTACTATAATAGAATAGATACTAAGAAAGAAAGAAGAGTTAAAAGATGAGGCACGCTCTTCAGAGGTTTCATAACCCAGCCAATAATCGGAAGCCATTACAGAAGATTGCCATGAGAAAGTGAACAAAACACCAGTGGCTAAACCCCACCATCCAAAAGCCTTTGTGCAGTAAACCTTGTAGACATGCAAACTCACTTTTCCGATTTCTTTTTCCTCTTCCTTGATCAGCCTTGAGTCACCCTTATCTGAGTTGGATCTTACAATTGAACCATCCCCCACAGGTTCACCATGACTAGGCAATGCTTTAGGAGAGTTTTCACCCCGAGAAGATTCTTTCATAAGCTCAGTGGAAGTGCCTACAAGATCCATAGAAGTTTCATGTGCAGCTACAAGGGCATGAAAATCCGTACCTGTGCCTATAATACTGTCATATTTCCCTCTTTGCACAATGTAGCCATCTCGCATGACCTGTACAAGGAACAAACCTAGTTATTTGAGCAGAAAAGATAACTAATATCCATAAAAGGCGTATCCTACAAAAACAAGTGGCTCACCAATATGAGATCCACATTATGCAAAAAGTCCACTTGGTGCGTAACAAGTATAATTGTTTTGTCCTTAAGAGCTCCTCGTATACATTCCTGCAATGGATCAAATGAAAAACTCAGTAAAAAACTGAAAAGAATAAGGAAAGAAAATCAGTCAAATCAAGTAAAATCTTAGCTTATAGGTAGCCAAATCAACTATGTCACCAACAAAAACAAGCTCTAGTTTCAGTTTTGGTTGACAAGGAAACTTAGATAAAAAATTTGGCCTTAAATTTTGACAGCTACCATTTTATCACCTTCAAGTATTTTGTGGACAATTAAGCATGTTTTCAAAAGTAGAACTATTGCATTGGGAACTTAAAATGTTGAGAGTTTAACTCAAAGAAAGACTAATTCTCAAACCGAAAGAATGCAAACCTTAAATAGTTGTGATCCAGTATGAGCATCAACAGCACTGAAGATATCATCAAGCAAATAAATATCACAGTCTTGATACACAGCTCGAGCAAGTTGTATTCGTTGCTTTTGTCCACCACTGAGGTTGATACCACGTTCTCCAATCTCAGTCTGATCACCAAACTCCATCATTTCCAAATCCTGCTCTAAGCAGCATATCCTCAACACTTCTCTATACTTTTCTTGATTCATTGGCAAACCAAAAAGGATATTCTCCTGAACTGCTCCGTTCTGTATCCAAGCCGTCTGAGCTACATAAGCTGTAGTCCCACAAACTGTAACCTGCAGAGAAGAACACAATCGCTTAGGCCAGTACACCACATTGCACATATATGTGCCTCTTTCTTTTTCTTGTTTTATTATCAGTCAGTCATTTGTGAACATGAAAGTAGAAAAATCTGTTATGAAATACTGAAAACTTCACAACAGCTTGGATCTTGTTTTTTATAAACATCGACAAGTCTATTTTCAAAATACTCAAAACAATGTCTACAAATTGTTGCAGCTTCAAACTTTGGATGACATGTAAAGATAAGGTGAAGTTCAAGTCTCAAACAACTTAAACACAAAAACATAAAGAAAAAGATATGATCCATCAGCTAAGACATGCTTACAAAAGAGCTATCTATTATATATATAAAGCCTATATTAACTATATGATTCTTTCATAACCTATATATCAGCCATAAGTTATTTACGGACAAACAATCTACTACATATGCAAGTAAAATTGTAAAATATACCTTTCCTTTTACTTGATGCATCTCACCAAGGATCGAGGCAAGTAGTGAAGATTTTCCTGATCCAACAGTACCGACGATAGAGGTAAGCTGCCCTTTCTGTATGTTTAAATTTATTTCCTTTAGTGCCACTTCCCCGCCTTCATCTTCCCATCTAAAATAACCATCTTTAACTTCCACTGCTGTAGTATTATAGTCCTCTACTTGCTGTACTGAATCCTCCACCAATTCTCGGCTAGTCATGAAATCATCCAGCCTCTTTAGTGAAACAATAGCTTGTGAAATTGAAATCATAGACTGAGGGAAAGTCCTGATTGGTTCCTGTAGCATCTTAAAAAGTGTTGTAGTTGTGAATACTGTAGCTGCATCGAATGAAACACCAGTAAAGATAGCAGTGCCAAATGTGAGGGTTGATACCACTAAGGGTAGGGACCATAGTACTACCATACTGGCCGCAAATGAGTAGAGAAACTTGGCTAGCCAACTAAACTCTGATTCTCGGAATGATAGGATGTGCTTGTTGAAATGCTCTTCCCATGCCTGGAACTTGATTACGCGCATGTGATTAAGCATTTCATTTGTAGCCTTCATTCGGGAGTCTCGATTCTTCATCACATTGAATTGAAATGTTCTGTCTCTTTTCATACAAAACAACATAAACAATAGAACCCCAAGAATTCCAATCGATGCAGTAAAAATTGCAGTACCAATATAGTTGTAGAGGAGAAATAATGCCACAAATACTTGCAAAGGCATTTGCCATATACCATGGAGCTGCAGCATCATGTCAGACAGTTGTTGAGCATCAACAGCCATGTAATTTACAATATGTCCAACTCCATGAGTCTGCCTTGCCGAGCATGACAGCTTTAGCCCTTTCTTGTACAGATTAGTAACGAGGGCAGAACGAATTACCATCCCAAGATTCTGAGAATAGAAATTGAATTGATGCGAAGTTAAGACTTCTACCATTTTCGCAAGCAAAAGAATGAGAACCAGGTAATACCCCTCATAGGGAGAGCTTCTTACACCCGAAGTGAAGTCAATGAACTTGTGTATTAAAGCAGGGCCAACATACATGACACAAATCCTAACAACTGCCAAGAAAGCAGTGAATGCAGCTTCCTTCCAAAAGCACCTAAACAGAGTGGTTCTAACTGGATTTTTGCACTCTTCATGTGGCTTAGGCCAATTAGATTCAAAGAGTATAGACATTTTCTCAGCTCCATGTTCTGGTGAAAGATGTGGGACGTCATCAGCCATGAGAGGCCTTGTGAAACCTTTAGTAAGCAAAGGATTCATCCACAACCAGAAGAATTTGGACACTAAGGAAGCATTTGCAAAATCACTAACATTTGCCTTTTCTAGAAGTGGTTCAGTCGATGAAGTTCCATTATCTATTATTGAAGCCTCTTGCCTTGATCCCATCATTCCTGTTAGACCTCAAAAGCTAACAACAACAACAACAACACTTGAGAATGTAAATGATACGAAGGCAAGTATATAACCCAACCTCTAATCAAGTTCTTTCACTCAATCAAAGGTTATAAACCGAATTAATTTTTAAATTGCGAATAAAGTATAGAGCTACAGCTGCATTAAGTGGCACTTTGGTAAATAATAACAACTTTGGGAGTTGTATATTTATTTGTTAACATATCAAATTGACAGTTTGGTAAATACAAACAAATTTGCGTGGTGCATATTTATTTGTTTTATGCCCACTTTAGTGAACTCACAAGGTTATAGTATTTAATTAAGCATTTAAACATATTGAAAAACTAGGATTTCCTCCTGATATATCATTAGTGGTCAATGAGTGATTTCTTATATGATTTCAAATAATGCTTACACTCTCCATGATGGTACATGGCAAGATGCCGTTACTTATATAATACAAATTACTTCATTTCTACAATCATTTTGTAACACAACCATGGAAACAAAACTAGGCCATTATGTTATGGAACACCCGTTATGTAACGAGTTTGAGTTTTACCGTTCCGCGAAATCAACACCATCAGTTGGAAACCACACCAAACTCACTGCGACGGTGGTTTCGTAACGATGGAACGCTGTTATTTGCAAAGAAATAAGAAAGTAGAAGAAGCCAATTCAAAGACTTGAGAACCGTTTTTTCCTCAACCAAAACTCAAACCAAATCTTATCAGGGCTATATAACTTAAAATTGACGAAAACCCGTCAATTAATTTCCTAAAAGTACTAAGAGGTTTGTGATTTTATAATAAAAACTCACGCCTGCAAAACATTCTTTTAATTGTCGTTCCCGTGACAATTCAAACGTTACTGCAATCTTGACCGCAACCACATTTTTTTTTTCTATGAACACAACAACAAATAAAAATTTTGTTATAAGCTTATCTTTTTATTATATTTTTTAGTTTTACTTATAGAGTTATAAAAGTAAAATAAAAAAAATTGTTAAATTAATCAAGTCATAAGATATATACTAGAGTATACTTGTTGCAATATACTAAACTCTGTTTTTTTAGTTGCAACATTTAAAAATATGCATTATTCATTCTTTAAACTTTGATTTAATTTTGGGATCCATGTATAAAGAGGAATATAGTCAATATGGATCCCGTTTGAATCATCTTAATGTGCACTTTATTAATATATATTTTTTATAATTTATACAAATATATGATTAGAGTTATAAATTGTTAAAAATATACTTCGACAAGTGTGAAAAGTGAAATGTTGCAACTAAAAAAACGGGAGGAGTAGTATCTAACACAATCCATTGCAATAAACTCCCAAAATCAATACTTTTAGCAACCCGTGTAATATGAAACTCAAAGTTAGACACTTAGACAAATATTTAAGGAACCCTTGTAAACCCGTTAAGCAAAACCCTCAAAAACCAATATCAGTATTTCACCACAAATTCCTCAATTTCACTTGCGATTTTATCAACAATTTTTCCTAATTTTTATTCAGCATTTCAAGCATTAGAGAACAAAGTATGTTCGGAATAGAAAAAAAAAAAAAAAAACAATATGATTGAGCTCTTTGTGTATTGATAAAAGATTAGAGAACAAAGTTAGTGTTTTAGATTAAGTATATCCCTAAATTGTCAAGAAACTGATTGAGTCTAAAATTAATTTGCTGAAGAAATTTAGCAAGATGATAGACTGTTTGTCCTTCTTATGGCAAAGATTGCAGCAATAGTTTAATATATTGGCGGTTGAGTCAAGGAGATTATAGAAAATGTTATATACGGAGTATATGATTTTGCATAGTATTTATTCATGAATTTCTTTTGTATATATATAGATCCTAATTAAAAAAAGGATTGAACGCTAAACTATTCATACATGTATAATATTAATTAAATTGTTAATAATAAATAAATTTTTTTTTTTGTTATTATTTTCTATATTAATATTATTATTGGTAAAGAAACGGTACCAAAAGAATACTAAGTACAATACTAGTCAAATGGGGGTTGTAAAACAGTAAAAGAGACGGTTCTTTTTTTTAATCGTTACAAGAGATCTATTGCGACGGTCATTTCAACGTTTAGCAACGGTTATACTTACAATAGTCTATAAAATTGTTGCAAAATACCTTTTGCTACGCAAGATAATGCAACAGTTTTTGAGGAATTGCCGAAAGTATGTTATGTAGGAGTGATTATATTATCGCGAATAATACCATAATATGATAATATTAATATTTTACAGAAAATTGTAAATTAAAGGTAACAACAACTTTTAAAATAGATTAAGGAATAATTGTAATGGAAAAAGAAAAAAAATCAAATGGTAATTGTTATTCTTAGCTCAGTCTGAATGTAGATTTAAGGTTTGGAGGCCAAAAATTAAAAGCTTGTTGTTAAGAAAATTAGCTTTTAGATTAGCAATAAGATTCCGAGATTTCCTTTTAATGAAGAATTGCGTCTAGCAAAGCAGAGAAGTAAAAGCCAATTTCATA
This sequence comes from Suaeda aralocaspica, assembly GCA_016808085.1. Classification (NCBI taxonomy): domain Eukaryota; kingdom Viridiplantae; phylum Streptophyta; class Magnoliopsida; order Caryophyllales; family Amaranthaceae; genus Suaeda; species Suaeda aralocaspica. The sequence goes on along the minus strand of PYUH01000120.1, from coordinate 7,413,395 downwards.
ATCCGACTAATGAATCAGGTTATCGACTAGGTGTGCTTGATTGTTTGGATCACGTTTCCATGTCAGGCCAATGAAATTGTCGAACCTATTTTCTAAGTTGTATAACGTGTGTCTACAAAACTCCACATGTAAAGCAATGAGGCAAATTATTCTAAATTGTGATGCTTTTGGTTTGGCTATTATTGATTAAGGCATGCATGACTATAAGCTATATTACTCAACACAATAGCCATTGAAGGAAAGATGCCATGGAAAAAGAGAAGAGAGAGAGAGAGAGTTGATGCTATTCTTTGAAGTAAAGTTGTGGTTTTGTTTTCCTCTACGAATTGTAAGACTTCACTTATTAAAATATGTGAAATCCGTGATCCATATATTGAATGAATCAAACGGCTAATCTAGCTAACTAGCTAATGCACCACCAGCATTTGAAGCTAGACGCCTTGAATCAGAGTTGAATGTGCATCATGTGCATTATTAGCAAAATTGACAAAATTAACTAACAACTAAATTCATAAAAAAACATAGGTAATTTAAGAATACAATGAGCATATATTATATATAATACAATACAACATTCATGTAGTTGATTATAATTTACATGGATAAAAAAATGCATTAACAAAAAGGAAAGTGATGAAAATAATATGAACTTTGGGTGGTAATTCAATAAAAGACCTTATTAAATATTTGCCTACAAAATCAAGAAATGTGATATACTAGCAAGTGTAATTTTTGTTGACTTTGACTTATTTCATATTTACTTCAATTCCTCACTTTCATTAAATTTCTCTCCCTCAATCCTCCATTGCCACCACCATCCCCAAGTATGGCAACCACGACCACTCACAGTACGGTGATACCACCACTAGTTTCAACACTGTCATGAACACAAATTTCAAGTGATTATGTGACCCCAAAGATTATCATGTGATTATGTGAACCTGAATTCAATATGTGATTATTCCAAGTGGTAATTATTAGGCCTTGTTTGGTTTCTCCTAATAATTTCCAGGGTATTGAAAAATTCCATGATTTGTAAAATGTTGAGTTGTTTGGTTGACCCATTTTCAATAAAATGGAGGAATTGTAAATTCCTTGGGAATTTGGATTAGCTATACAATGGAGGAATTCATAGCCCACATACACCCTTGGTCGTTATTAGAACTTCCTACATAAATTAACCTGTAAAATTACATTTGTATCCCTCATTTGACGTTACTTTTTTTTCATTTCCCTCTTTTTCCTCTTAATTTGACATTTGTATCCCTTGGTTAGTTAAAATACATGGGAATTATAGAAAGTGCACCAAAAAATAGAGGAAGTTGAATCCTAGAAAGTTAAATTACCAAAGGTTAACCAAACAACTTTTAGCCAATTTCTAGGAATTTCATGGGGGAATTAATTTCCCATGTATTGTAATTTCTACGGGAAATAAATTCTCATTGCAACCAAACAGGCCTTATTATTATGTGATTAGGTGAACCTGAATATCAAGTGATAATTCCAAATGGTTATTATTAAATCATGTGAACCAGATTTTATCAATTGGGATTCGGGTCGGGTGCCGGTGTGATCTTTGTTGTTCGAACCTTTGCTGTGGTGGGTTGAAATTAAGGGTTGTGAGAACAGGAAAACACAGTGGCTGTTGTCGTATGGTGGTGGTGTGGATCGTATTGATGAACTAATTAATAATGGAAGGGTATTGTTGCCATGGAGGTTGCAATGGATGATGTTGCTACTATAATTACTATCATCATTAATCCTCCTTTTCTATTCTTTATCGTACTATTTCTAAGGGGTGAAAGGAGGAGTGATGACGGAGGAAGAAAAATAAATAAATAATAATTAGTAGATATTTAGTTTACAGTTTACTAAGTCACTGATAAGTTAGTAAAAACGGAAAAAATATTCCAAAGTTGAGTCAAAAAATAAAAATAAAAATAAAAATAAAACTATATTTTTATTGAATTCTAAAATTCGAATTATTTTCCTCAATTTTTCATAACATAAAAGTTACTTTGAGCTTAGAAGTCAAAATGAAGGTTGAACCAAATCGTTAGCTTATTATAAGTTGTACGGAGAGATGGTGTAGAATTTGTGAGAAATAAGAGAAAATGAGTTTAGAGTGCAAGTAGAAGGTGGAATCACAGTTTTCCATGTTTTAAAGTTCTATTCGTAGCGGCATGGTGATACAATTACATGAGATTTATTTTTGTACGTATCCGCTTCCCCCATTTGCCAAACAAAAAATAAAAAAATTACTACGTGCAAAGTTACATAATGATAATTGAATCTCTCCGTTTATTTGTTATTTGATATGTTTAAAATTAGCATTATAAATGAGAAAATCTTTTAAATTACTTAATATATAAAATATAATATAGTCAATGAGATATATTTTATTCATTCAATAAGTATGTTATTAATATTCATTATTATAATTACATATATACAACAAAAGATAAGGTCAACGAGTGCATTGACATATATATGCAAGTCAAAATGTATCGAACAAAAGGGAATAGATGAAGTAGTAAATATTACTCCTAATATAGTACTCTCTCGTTATTCTCTACATTTTAGCTTTTGCACATGAATTAAACAAGATAAGAAGTAGTGATAAAATATTATTGTGTTGAAATATCTATTATTATTTGAAGTATTTTAGTGCGAATTGGGAAGTATGTTGATTAAAATAAGAAATCAATGAGCTTAATTGAAAGAGAAAAAAAAATTACAAAAATAATACTCCGTAGTTTTTATTAAAGAAAATAATGGAAATGTAAAGAATAAAAGAAAATGCCAAAAATAGAAACGCAAGAATAAAGTGAAACGGGTTACTCCGTATAATTGTTCATGAGAAACAATATCTTAATTAGATTGGTTAAAGCGGCATAATAATTAGTGCTTGTTTAGTTTATCATGAAAACACTTGTACGAGGTTAAAGTGTCAGTGCTTGGAGTATCCTCTAAACTTGTACGGGTTAGGTCTTGTTCTTTTGGACTTAATTTTTGGCATTTCAGTTCAGCTCTATTAAGTTCAGCTCATCTCTATTATAATACTACTTTATTTCAGCTCAATTCAGTTCAGCTCTGTTTCAGTCCAAAAGAATAGGGTCTTAAAGCGTTAGCGCTTGTTGAGTGTCCTCTAACTTGTACGGGGTTAAAGTGTTAGTGCTTATTGAGAGTCCTCTAAGTATTTTTTTTTTAATTAATATTTTTTAATACAATAAGGGAATTTATTCTCTATAGTTGGAGCTCTATGATCAATGAATTATTTAGTGTACTATATAGTTTGAACCATAAGATGATATAGCACTTGCTGTTTAGAAAACACAAAAAATTATCTGTACATGCTATATAAGAGAGATGTACTTATGAATTTGAAAGTGGATTAACATGCAAGAGAGACAACAAAATATGAATTTGAAAGTGGATTAACATGTAAGAGAGATGTATTAGAGAATCAACTCAAACATTAAAAATTTAAGACCAACCAGGGCTATATACTTATTAAGATGGACAATGAGTAGATAGCATTTTTAAATTTTAATTATTCATAGTTTATTACGACCGAATACATATATTTGAGTTGGTTTCGTGAAATATGTGCACTATACAATTGAGCTCGGACTTGGCTCTACACTAGAGTTGTTTACTTCAGCTGAAAACAGGTGAATTGATTGAACTGAACTGAAATCAACTAAACGCACTAAACTGAAAGTTCTTATTAGGAATTAATGATGTTTAATTTATGGACTATTGATTATTGATTTTTTACTATTGATTTTTAGTTATAATTATGATTGAATATGATTTTTGTAGATTGCGTATGATTATTGATTATTGATTAGTAATTATGAATTATAATTTTGATACTAATCCCTAGTAATTGTTAAACAAAAAATTTATAAATAAAAATCAATTATTCTAAAAAATTCATTTTTTAGGTTAAGATCATGTATGTCATGAACATGAGCTCATCTAACAAAAGTAACATAGTGTTGATCGAGTTGGATTCTTCGAATAATACTAACCTCATATATATATATGAGCTCTACGACTCCACATGTAAATGATGTAATTTCATTGGAGGATACTATAATCGATCGACGTAGTATTTTGGCACTACGAAAAATGTTGTAACTTCAGTTGGTTGCTTGCATAAGAATTTTAGGATTTAGAAGAAGCATAGATATAATGGTAGTGGAGTATAGAAATAAGATCGAATAATTTTGGAATTTGTCATTGAATTGGAGAATTCAATTTAAACAATACACTATATGATGCAAGTATCTTGATCTTATTCACAAACAAACTTTGCGTATTTGAATACTACAAAGTATGGCATGAGTTTAGGGAGGAAGGCCTTTTTGGTTTGAGTTCATTGATGTTTGCTACTATGTCTTACTCATTTTTTGTTAGGGTGTGAAATATGACAGAATAGATGAATGTAAATTAAAAAATAAAAAAGGAAAAATTCAAGGTGTGACGAGTGATACACTTTTATAAGAAAATATTTTGACCATGAGTAGCACGAAATTTGTCTTTAAGTACTGAAAAAAAATCAACGACAATGGTGCCGATCTAATCAACAAATTAAGGTTCAATGTAAACGGAGCACACTACAAAAAGATTCTAAATAGGGGAAGTCCCCCTGAATTCGAGAAGAAGAAAATGAGAATGGGAACGAAACGAAATAAGGTGTTTCTAGCTCGCGTTTCGTTGTAAAATCTGAGTAACATCAAGGGTTTCATATCCTAAATAATTAAAACAAGGTATTTCAAGTGTCTTTTGTTGCAGTATGATATCAAATTGTGACAATATTAGCTTAGTCTAACTAGTACTATAGTTCCTGACACTTAAATAAAACTACCAACATTCAATGAAACATAGTAAAATCTAATCTAGTTTCCTCCTTGCTCGTAGATAATTAACATATATATCAAATTCTTCGATCGTTCCACTATAAAACTTCTAACAACTTTCAAAAATGTTGATTTGATAGTCCAAAAACACTAGAGACTGCTTCGAAATCTCCTTCTAACTTGGTTTCGGAGCAACTTGTGCTTTTTTGCTCCCATACTCCTTGAAAGACATCTAAAGCTACTAACCGCAACCGCTAGACAGTTATCTCTCTTAAGCTTCTTGTTTGAACCTCCAAAAGAACACGATGATATTTGATACCTTGCTTTCCGTGTTACACATAATGTAGTGGATTCCTCGTGTTAGCTTCATCACCCGTCGCTCTAAGAAAATTAAAGGATTAGCAGAGGGATGCTTAGGTTTAACTTCTATGGAAACATGGAAGAGTAAGGGGGAAGGGAGCAATAACTAAGGGTTGGAGGAATATTCAAGGGAATGGAAATCAACATCCTCATTTCTATTGATGTTGTTTGATTAGTGTTTTTCCCCATTCCATTCCCTCCTTATTCCCCTAAACTTTCACTTTCAAATCATACCCCTCTCCACTTTCCTTCCTAACTTCTATACAACCACTCTCACGCCACACAAACAACCTATCACTCCCTTCCCACCCGTCGCCGGTGTCCTAACCCTACCACCCTTGTCGCCTCGCGACTTCACCCCCATCCCGTAGACGACCTTGCGACTTCACCCCTACTCCGAAACCCTAATTACCCCTAAACCCTAATCACACCCGAAACCACCATAACCATCCTCCAAAACTGGCGAAAAGGGACGAAGAAGGGAGTAAGACGCACGGTGAGGTGGTTTTGGGAGGTATTGGTGGGTTTCGGGTGTGGTTAGGGTGTAGGGGTAATTAGGATTTCAGGGTGGGGGTGAGGTCGCGACGGCGTCGAGGGGGTGGGTTAAGGTCAACGACGGGTCTAGGGGTAGGGGTGAGGCCACGACGGCGGTGAGTGAAGGGAGGGGAGGTGGGTAACGTTTTGGGTGGTGGTAGGGTGGTGTGTGGTGGATTAGTGGTGATAGGGTGGTTGTGTGGTGCTCTCCATCCTTTTCTTTTACAAACAAACTACCTAATTCTAAGGCCTTACATTCCATTCCTCCTTATTCTCATTCCTAAAGTCATTCCCATTCTTCTTTGCCAACCAAACGGCCCCTTAAGGTGTTGGAAGGGAGAGATTAGCGGAAGTGGTGGGAGGTGAGTAGGGCTAGGCGTTTTATGTGTGCACGCTCCAAACCAAGAACGATTAGACAGAGTTCTCATGTTTCTACTAATCGAATCGAAATGTTTTTGGTCTAGAATCGACAATTGGTGGGGCTAACGTCTTAATCATGGCTAATTTATCTTTTTCTAGGAGTTGGTTGATGTCCCACATGGTGAAAAAAAAGCTGAGACCTCAAAAGATGAAAATAAAACATAAAATGTTGAGAACACAAATGTTAGGTAGCTCCAAGAAGGACTAAATTAAAATCATTTATATTTGTTTATTCGTTACATTAATTTCTATAAATTTTTCATAAACACAATTTGAGATATAAAAGTAAAATGTGTTTTGAAAGCTTGTGAAAAACTAAAAATAGGATAGGAAGAGGGGAGCTATCGATATCATTATGCTAAATCATGACATTGAAAAGTTAGATGCTTCTGCAACAACGACATGCAGTGCTAATGTAATACCAAATACAATATTTTGGAGAGTGCCAAAACATAATTAGGCACCCTTCGAATATGAGTTTTCTAATTTCTGATTAAATGTAAATAAGACAATATAAAAGTAAGCCGAAATTAAAGATAATTATACTCATATATTTAACAAGAAATGAATGAAAAACTAAATTGTGATTCGATGTTTAAGTATATTTGGGGCATTCTCAAACAAACAAGTATATACAATAATATTGGACAACTATTATTAGACATCTCGGTCCATATTTTGAAGTCCCCAACTATCTATTTTTTTTTTACAATTAACATCTTCAAGCGGTTAGGCGTTTAAAAACTTTATGAAAAGTTAGATGTCATGATTTATACATTAGACGATGACAACACATCCTAATTATTCATTTTTTTATTATAAAAAAAAAAAAAAAAAAACCCTACTCAGCTAGGAAAATGATTATAACTTGTAAAAATTGAGTTCACATTTGAAACAACTAAACAAGTAGGAATTTAGTAAATTATGCCAAAGGTAAAATGTTAATTTAAAGAAAATTAAACTTTCTTTCCGTAAATTGTGAGTTGTGACAATTGAGTCCACTTCTTTTTGGGCTTATCTTGAATTATATAATTGAACTTAGATTACTCCATCTACTACGCATTAAGAGCATGTTTTCTTCAACTGAAAATAACTGAACTGAACTAAAAAATTTTATTAAGGATTAATGATTAACAAAATAAAAGAAGAGCTGAATTGAACTGAACGGAGCTGAGCTAAACTGAACTAAACGGAATTGAACGGAGCTGAGCTGAACTGAATTGGTTTTAAGCTGAAGTAAACAGGCCCTAAGTAAGAATATTCTAAATTTGGGTAGGAAAGAAGCAATAATAACCAGTTCAAATGGAAGACTGCTTTAATTAATACGTTATTCGAACTCTTCAGTTTTTTCCTAAGTACCAATGTCTAACATGCGATATTTGAATATGGATACAACACTTGAACACTTCATTTTGAACCAAAATCATGAAGAAATGGCTAAGTCTGACATGTACCAATGTTTGTTGCTTCTAGTCCAAGTAACATAGTGCTTTATGCATTCACATAAATTAAAGTCTATTCTCTTCGTCTTATAAACCTTGCTCTCGCTTTGAATCTATGATAAGTTATAATATGGGAAATCTCATGTACTGAAAGAAGTAAAAAAAATTTAAAAAAAAAAAACTAAAATTTGAAATTGAATGCATGATACGTTTTTAACATGAGTAAAAAATCGAAAAAATAAAGGAAAAATTGTTTTTAATAATCCCACCTTTTGCGAATTTGAATATAATAGTCCCTTCTTTTGTATTTCAAACAACAGTCCCACCTTTTACACTATTATTCTTTTAATGGTCCCTGATTATGATTAACTTGTTGTAGTAAGTGACTCCTTATGTTTACAAGTAAAAACTTGACTTTGCTTCAAAAATGTTGACTCACCCTCTTAAATGCCTAACTTACTCTTCACTTACTCCTCTGTAACTCATCTCCATCTTCTTCTCTCAATCCCCTCTTAAGTTATGGTGTCAAGTGCTTTCACCAACATCTCCCAAGTGATCTACTCCTCTGCAGCCTTCCAGGCTCTCTAAACCCATCACCTCCTCCTCCCACCCCATAAATCCCCTTCATATCCAACGTAGGAACAAAAACACTAACAATAGTGACGGATCTAGTGGTTGAATAATAGGCGACCACCACATTTTCAGTGACTTCCACATCTAGTCAATTCTTCCATCTCGTGTTACTGAGTTCCAAGTTACTCCTTTTACTTGTTAACTAGAATTTTGGGCCGGGCAATGCCCCGAGTCGGCTACAATTATCAAATATGCTTTTGTTTGTTTTTTCATAATGTGTTTTTCGTTTAGTGCGAAATTAGATTGCATGGATTGTAAATAAGTTACTAATTAAAAAAACAAAACAATTATAAAAGACTTGGGTAAAAATAACAATGTCAGAGTTTTGGTGCAAGTGAATAAACGATGCAAATCAAAAGTTCATACCATATGATTACAAGATTTTATTATCCATTACTTTGAAATATTAAACATCAAATTTATTATGGATTGGTGGTTAAATTTTTACATTTTGACACATGGTTTGTATTTTAATTTGTGCATTGTAAAGTGTGACATGTGTCACATTCATTGGCGAGCACCACGTGGCGTAATTTTGTTGACATCAACGCCTTCTAATATATTATATAGATTTCTATTTTTTGTTTTCAAAATTTCAAATATACATTTGTAAATTATATATTTTTTTTTTTGTATTGTTTTGCTTTTAAATTTTAAGATGTTGAGTTGAAACTGTTGAGTTGAGTAATCCACTATTATATGAGTTGTTAGAAAATGGAACATTGAATACATTCAACATAATTAAAAATCATGTTATTGATTATGAAGTGGCTTTCGATGTTGAATAATAATAAGATTAAATCATATTTTTTAAAATGAAATTTATTATGAACTAGCAGGCCTTGTAAAATTGTACAATTTCAAGTTAAAAATGAATATTGGGAAAAAATGGTTACCTTTCTACATAAATGACTCCATTAATGGAGTTCAATGGCAGTAGTGAAGAAGAACAATGAAGAACAGAAAGATAGGAAATAATTAAAAAAAAGAAATAGGAAAACAAAACATAAAAAATCATTTTTTAATTATATATAACTATAAAAAAAGGGAGTAAGGTGACCTGAATTTCAAGTTTCCAGTAAAATGGCCCAATAAAGGAATAATATGGTGAAAAGTGAGACTGTTGCATGAAAAACGAAGGGTGGGACTATTATTTTTAAATTTGTAAAAGGTGGGATTATTAAAAGCAATTTTTCCAAAAATAAAAACAACATAGTATGTATTATAAAAACATATAAATAGTTTGGTAAAAGAAAGTTAAAAATACACAAACATATATGATATACGAAAATTCCTTCCTAAAAAATACGGATGCAATAACGCATAGGAACAAGCGATTCCACCCAATGGTGCAAGGAAGCCAGACCTATAACACTAGGCATTTAAAATCAAGCTAGCTTTGTAATTTTTTGTGATTCTATTTCTACATCACAATAAGTCCACCATGATTTGAAATTATTATGCTCAGCTTTCAAGCAAGCACACCTTGGAATCCCTTTCCAAATATAACTTTCGAAAATAGTGTTCAACTGCGCCGCGTTGTGAAAGAGGTGAGTCCAACACCTATCCTTGAACATCCATATAACAAAACAATAAGACGCTAAACAAAGTTGTTATAAAAAACAACTTCAGTGTAGATGGATTACCTACTCTTTCTGGTAGGAGAATCTCATAATACCTCCAGGTGGATAGATTAAAACATTTGATTAAATCAGTTTTGCAGTAGGGATGTAGCCAGTGAAAAGAGTTGCTAACAAAAGCAGGAGTAGTATGCTTTGTGGACCTCAAAATCTGTTAGAATTCGTGGTTATGGTGGAAGAAAGTGAAAGGTGGTAGCCATGGCAGTAGCTTGGAGGAGGAAGAAGAAAATATTTTATGTGTTTAATATTTTTGTAAAAGCAATACATTGTGCAGTACAACTCAATGAGAAATATAACAACTTTTCTATTTATATATACAACTAATTGTATCATCTAACCAACTTGTGAGCTTCTAACTACCTACCTAACCGACTACTTAGCATATAGCCACCCCACCACCACTGTCCAAACTATAACCACCCAAAACAGACTCCAACACACCACCCCACACCCAACTGCTCCACCACCCACAACCACCATCACTAGCCTCGAAAAAGCCCCCAAAAGGGGATCTAACACCAAAAATTGCCTTAAAAAAGTTCCCACTGACCCGTCGACAATGTCCCCACAACCACTATAAAATCGAAAAAAAATCAAAACCAAAATCCACCAACAAAACTGAAACAAACTTCATATTAGCCGAAATAAACCCAAATTCGAAACCAAAACCCACCCAAATTCACCAACAAAATCGAAACCAAAATCCTCCCAAGTTCATATTAACCATGAAAACACCACAAATTACATACATGAAAAAAAAAACGGAAAATCAAATTAAAAAACAATAACATACTTTAATTACCACGAAAATCAACCTTCAAAGTCTTTAGGGTCGAATTTGACCATTAAAATAATTCTACCCAACAAAATCATAATTCAATAAAGTTGTTACCAAATTTCGTCGAAATAATTAAAAATTCGTCGCAAATTTCCAACAGATTTAAAATTCATCGTAAATTTCCGACATTTGCGACAGATTTGTTGTCCATTACAAACATTTTGTCGCAAATTGGCCAATTTATATGATAGTGATATTATTTGTTGCACTTCAAAAGAAGCGTAGCAAATAAGTTAATTGATACGGTCATATAAATTAATAACCGTAGACAATAACCCGTGCAGCACAAAAGCCCAAATAATCGCCCAATATATAAGCCATACTTAACTCATTTTGGCCTCTTTCATTTTCCCCTCTTATTTCCGCCTCTCTCTTACTAACCCTAATTTCATCTCTGACTCTCTTACTAACCCAAGAATAATCTCGTCCTCCTCATTCGACACTGAAACTAAATAAGGTACTCTTTGTTTTTTTCTTTTTTTCTTTTTTTCTTTTTTGTTGGTTGATTTAATTTTGTTTTTGACTGTTATTTTTATTTTGAATTCGCATGTTTTGTTTTTCATCAATTTGGTTTTTTTTTTTGTTTGATGCGATTTTGGGCGACATTGAGACGATTTTTTGGGCGATTTTGATTGAAAATCCATCTTTTAAGGTGAGTTAATCAAAAACCCCTAATTTTTTTGATTATTTTTTCGACTATTACAATTAAATTGTTGGGGTTTCAATTTTGTTGTTGTTTCCTGATTTTGGGTTTGAAAAAGCTGAAATTGTTAAATTTCATAACTTTAGGGTTTTATTTGGGTTTATGATGATTTTGATGTTTGATAATAGTGAGATCATTTTATGTTTCAATTCTTACATCAATATTACTAACTACAATTATTATTGCATTATCTTATCAAACAAATACAAATACCTGCTAAAATGCATGAAGTTGGTTGAGGCATAAGCTACCAGAGATAGATTTGGCTAGATGAATTGAAGTAATTATCTTTGCCAAAATTATTCCTTTTTTCTTCGAAATTGTTCTCGGCGGTCGAATTTTTTGTTTTTGGTGGTGTTTCGGGCTCGGTTGAAGTTGGTGGTCTAATCCTGATTAATATGAGTAAAGTTGGCATGTTCTTTCTTTGCTTAGTTTCATATGATTAATATGAAGTTGCGTATTTGAGTGAGGGATCGGAATTCAGTTCCTGGTTTGTGAGTGAGTGTACTTATTATGTGACTTAGTGAGTAAGGGCCTGTTTACTTCAACTTAAAATCAGTTCAGTGCAGTTTAGCTTCGTTCCGTTCTGCTCAGCTCAGCTCTTCTCTTATTTTTCTATTCATTAATCCTTCAAGCTTAGCTCAGCTCCAATCAGCTCAGTTCAACTATTTTCAATTGAATTAAACATGCCCTAAATGAATGAATGATGAGTAAACGAATTAATAAACGATGATTAATTGAATCATGAAGGAGTCGATTGTCTGATGAAAGATTGCATGTTTGGATAATGAGTAACTGAATAATGAATGAAAGATGATTAAGTGAATGAATGGATTATCTTATGAAAGATTGCATGTTTGAATATTTGAGTTACATTGACTTGCATGCATACTTTCATTTGAACAAAAATCTAGATTTCAGTTTAGTGCTTGAAAAGGCGTTGTATGAGGTGCGCCTAGGCGCAAGGGGGTAGGCGCCTAAAATGGTTTTTGCAAGGCGATTTTAGTTAGGCGCAAGTGAGGCGTGCCTGATTGAATTTACAATTGAATTACTATATGCATGCAGTACTATTATAGTAATACCATATTATTATTACACTACCTTAACAAATACATGGAGAAGAAAGAAAAGAAAAGCAGCAAGAAAAAAGAACAGAAAAGTTGAAGAAGAAAGAACGTAGAAGAAGAAAATAATATTGATGTGTGTATCACCTACATGTTGTGTTTGTTGTTTAATAAAATAAAAATATTTAGAAATTTTTTTATATTATTATGTGCTTTCTTGATTTATTTTAGTGGGTTATGTATACTAAAGCTTATCCATGTAGAAGTGCGCCTCACTTTGATAAGGCGCGCGCCTACAAATGCGCCTTGCCCCTAAGCTCCTAGACCCCTATCGCCTTAGTGCGCCTTGCGCCTTTTTATGCACCCCTGCGTCTGTTACTGTGGCTTTCTTCTGTCTGCTATTGTTTCAGCTCTTGTTTTGTGGCAGCTTTGTGGTGGCAGCAGTAGCTGCTTGAATATGTAAATGAATGAGTTTATGAATGATTGCAATGATGAATACATAACTGAATGTGAGTGAATGAATACATGATAGGTGTTATATGAATACTTGAATACATGATTGAATAATCTAGTATTTTCACTTTTTTGCTATAATTTATTATTGAATACTTGTGTTTACTTACAAATAAATACACTTCATGCATCTATTGATTAAATTTCTCATGATTCTACTAATCAAGTTAGTGAAGCCTCTAATTTAGCAATTACAGATAAAGTATAGGCTTTGTTGGGTCCTTCGCTCTTATCTTCTTGCTTAGTTATTGAAACTTTTAATTGATTTATGCATGAATGAACCTTGAATTTAGTTGATTGAAGCATGAATTCCTTCAACTGCTGTTGCTAAAATACTACTGCTTTCCTTGTTGTGCGAGCGATTCAGGTTGCTGCTGCTTCGCCCATTAATTAAAGCAGTTGCTGCCGGTGTTACTTCAGATGTTATGTTGCTGTTTGTTGTTTTTTATCCTTAGTGTTGTATTGTTCTTGTTAATACAAGTCTTGTGTGTATATATATCATTTCAGCTTTTAATTTAGCATAAAAATGCACAATAATAATAATAATAATAACTTTTGGACTGCTTATCTGCTGCGCTTTGTGGAAAAACCACAGTTTATTATTTGCCATTTGCTGCTGTAAAAAATCGGAGCAAAAACTAGAGCAAATACTTGTGTTTTGACCGCATCAAATCCCCTTTCTTTGTACTAGTGTTGGTTTTCGAATTACGGTGGTGGTGGAAATTTTGCGTGGGTGAGTGGATGACTTGATGCTGGTGGTCTAAGTTGTGGTGGTGTTCCATGGGTGGGTCAATGAGAAGGGTGGTGGGTTATGTAGACTCTTACATTTGTCCCCATCCTTAGACTAATGATAAATATATATTGCGTCGCTAAATTGTTTAGTTTAAGAAAGTGTGCAAACGGTCTTATTCGAGATTAGTCTAAATTTTCTAAACATAAGTTAATTATATTTTTAGCATTTTTCTAGGATTTATCTGTACTTTTTTAGGGTTTTTTTTCAATAAATGCTACGAATTTCTAATGCTTGGAAACGCTTTTTTTACAAAACAAATCAAGCAAAACTTCAGGAAAAGGGAAGTCCTTGGAGGACAAGCAAAGAATTCAAGGAACATCCCCCTCTTAAGTGATAAGAAATGATAAGGAAAAGACAAGACTTAGAGAGTAAGAAAAGCATCCCATAATGTAAGTATGAACCTTATAAGCCAGCCAATAGGAGAAGAGAAGGAAATTTTTCGAAAAGATCGAAAAGGACGGACCTATGTGTGATCATGCACAGCACCGCCTCCATTTTACCCCTCATTTCCTTCATTTTGGAGGGGGGAAGAGGCAAATTTTGTGACATTATTTCAAAAATTCGAGAGTTTTCTTAGTATTTTAGTTCATTTCCACTCATCTTTCCACAAAATTTTCTTTAGTTTTTCTTTTAATCATCATCTTTAATCTCCATAAACATAAAAGCCACAAAAAAGATTTTATGTTCTTTATTTTCATTTTTATTCATCATCTTCATCATTTTTAGTTTCTTATTAGTGTCTTTATATTAGCTCCTTCAATCATCATCTTCATATTATCATCATCATCTTTATATTGTCATCATCATATTATTTTGGGTCATTATTCGGGTTTTTTATTCTTCAAGCAATTTTCAAGATCGTTTCGACACTAGCACAGAAGATATCTAATATGAAGCGATGATAAATCATCATCTTCAAGTTTCCTCTTATTATTTTTTTTCTATTATTATTATTATTATTTTTATCTGTATCATCCAAGTTGGCTCTCTAAAATTCCCTCTTCACCTTTTATTTTTCTTGTTATCCACAAAATATTGATTGATAATGGATTGAGATTGAATAAAATAAGTGAAATAGAAAGAAACATGCCAAGTCTTTTATTTTTGCAGATAGCATGATAACATGGATTTTTTTGTAAAGCTTTCAAGGATGATTACATGGTCCTTTTAAAGCTTTTTGAACATGATTACATTTTTCTTTAGTTTAACTTGTCTTTTGTTCATGGCATGATAACATGTTTCTAAGACTTTGTAAGCATGATGACATATTCTTTAAAATTTCCTTGCAAATGACTTGATTGCATGTGTTTTAAAGCTTTCTTAACATGTCTTACTGTTTTCCATATTACATGATTGCGCTTGTATATATGCAAGCCATGAAGACAACTTTTCACCTAGATTTAGGATTATAATAAAGACCGGTTTGGTGTAATCACATAAAGTCACATGAGTCATAAAGTGACTATCATTCCTAACTAATAAAATCCGTCTAGTAAGCAGCTTAGTGCACCTATAAGGATATTAACATTGTTGTGATGTTACTTGATAACCTATGATAGGATTACAAATGAGAACTAGTAGAGGACCACCTAATGTGGGGGAGCCTCGCACTGTGTAACTCTCAACCTTGTCCCCAATCCCACAAATCTGGTGCACGACCTAACCCATGAGAAGTCAAGTACCCTACCTTGGCCGGTGGGAACATGGCTATTCAGGCCCGTAACACTCTAAGGACTGCGGTTGTTGGCTTCTTTTGGAGTTTCGTTTCAAGCTAAGTGTACTCACTTTGCGTGATGACCTTTTTCATAGTCTAAAGAACACAAATTGACTGCTTTAGACATTTTCATTGTGCATGGGTTACTAGGTGAGTGATGGTCTATGTTAGGTGGTTGTTTAACAAGGAATAGTCGCATACCTATCAAAAATAAACCTACAACACCAACTAATGTAGCTAAGGAAGTATGGATCAGATCCACAGGGAGACACTGAATTTCTACTTATTCTAAAAAGCTATTTTGTAATAGGAGGCTTAAAATTTGTGATCAACTAAGACACTAATTAACACTAAAAACGGAAATAAATGGGAACAAGTCAATTAAACTAAGCCTAGGACATTGGTTTACCATAAACCGACAACAAACTGATTAGCAACCAATTAACACGTAAACGACGTTCTGAATTAAAACATACTGATTCTCTCGAATCTAGACTCCGTCTAAACTCCTCTAGAGAAAGAAACTCAGTAAAATTAGGCTCTAATAATAATAATGTCACGTCTAATAGCCTAGGATAGAAACCCTATATATACAAAGCATATGAATAAACAAGTTTTCTATATATTTTTTAATCATCTATATGCAAAAATCTACGCAACGAAATATATATTAAAAGCAAAATATAATAGTTGTTCGCGAGTCTTAACGAGTCGAGTAATAAGTTGTTCGAGTAAAGCTCGTTTATTAATTGAGCTTGAAAATTTTGTTCAGACTCATTTACTTATATATGAACGAGCTTTGACCGAGCTTGTTCACGAGTTGTTCATGAGTGTATTGACTCATTGACATCCCTACTCATTCGCCACCACCTTCGCTACCACGTGGTTTACTCACTTTAACCACAACTCACTTAAACCACCACTGCCACCTAGTTTAGATTCTACTCGTCAAAACCACCGCCACCTACTTCGACAAACCAAGACCAACAACCAAACCACGACAATTCGAATATTCATCCAATACTCCTAACCACCCAATTAATAAAAAACACAAAACACCAACCACCAGCACACCAGTTCGCAGCCACCCAAGTCGAACCACCAACAACTCAATTCGCAGCCACAAGTCGAACCACAACCACCCAAATTCGAACCATAACCATTAGATGTAGCTAATTTTTGTCATGGTGGTGGATGAAGGATTAGAAGAGGGGAGTATTGGTGGTGGTGGAAGCAATAGACGAAGTTTATTGTGGCTAGTGTGACGAAAAAGTGGAATTCGGTGGTTGTCAAAGGAGTAGAAGGGGTTGCACAAGGGGGGGGGGGGGGGCTGGTGGTGTTCGAGGAGTAAAAGGGGTGTGATGAAAAAAGATCCGAGGCAGTAGCCGGTGGTAGTGGTGGGAGTAGGGAGGGGTTGTTGCTGCTATTGGTGGTGGTGGCAAGGGTGGATGATGGAAGAAGAAAAGGAGTAATGGTGAATGAAGAACAAGGGTACCATAGTCATTTCATATCAAAAGCTTTACTAAATAAGGAAAGAAAGGCAATTGTTGCAACTAATTCCAAATTTCCCAAAAGGGAAATTGTGCAACTAAAAAATTTAAGATATTCAAGCAATCAAAATAAGAGTAAAATAAGAAAGTAAATCAAAGTATATATTACTATATAATTAGATTTTATACATTTTTTTTAATTTGATGAAAAATACTACTCCCTCCATTTCATTTTATTCTTTGCATTTCATCTATACACGTTTGCCAACACAAATGTTTTGTAATGCGTATATCTTAAATTTTATATTTGTAAAAATTATAGAAACTTGATATTCTAGTGGTATAAATCAAGACGAATCAAGTAAGACCCCAAATGAATATGTTACTTACATGCTAGGTTGCACGGGTTCAAAAACAGGGACGGGGACGGAAAACGGTAAAATCAAAATTTCTAAAAACGGGGACGACAAGGAATCGGCAATTAAAAAATCACAAAAATATTTAAAATACAATAGTCTTTAATATTTTAATGTAACATTAACATAATAATAATTCATAAAGCCTTAAAGTACAACATTATGTTAAAGTACAACATTATCATTAATCAACTCGTTCTCTATATCCGGCTCGTCAAGTGAAAGTTCCGCAAACTCTAAGAATCCAACATCCTCCATTGAATCAAATGTGTCCCCACCAACATCCCACATCTTGGTCTTTTTATCCTCATATTGATCGGAATTCCTTGATAAAAGACGTAGGTTGTTGTGGATGTTAACCAAGTCTTGAGCTCTACTTGGACTCAACTTGTTTCTTCTAAGTGAGTGAATAAATTGGTAAGTACTCCAATTTCGCTCACAACATGAAGATGAACTAGGTTGACCAAGCAACTTAAAAGCCAAGGTTTGGAGGAGAGGAGTTTGAGCACCAAAGTTAGCCCACCAATTTTTTGGATCCATAGTTGACATTCTTGACATACAAGTTAACTCTTCAAAAGGTCCACTCTTCATTGAAAATGAAGCATATTCATCTAATATCTTACTATATTCATCATCATTAGGAAACAATCTTCGAAAGCACTTCATTCTTTCCCTTGAAATTTCTCCATCCCTATGAGGAGCTATTCTTATGGAATCCTCATTCAACCATGCATCACAATAGTATCTTCAACATGAGAAAATAAGATATAAAACTTAATCCATAAGCCAAATTACAATACATATGATTAAAAAAACGTAAGCCAAAACAATTGAATTCTAAATTAAAATTTCAATACTATGTAAAAAACCATGTACCTTGGGTTTAAAGAGTGAGCTAGACAATGGAGAGGAGTGTTATTCTTCATCCATCGAGCCACTAAGATTTTTAGCACTACTTCAAAAAAGGTGCTACGATCTTCCATTGAACGACCTTCTTTCTTGAAGATCTCAACCTTCACCTTGCCCATCATGGAATCCCACATTTCATATACCAAATGAAGACATGGCTTGTCAGTGTCACAAAATCTAATCATGTCATATATAGGTCTTGTGAAATCAATAATATAGCACACTTTATCCCACCAATCATCATTCAATATCTTTTCCTTCACAAAATTTGCTTTTCCCGTATTATCCTCTCGATAAGAAGACCACTCCACACTTATGACCATAGCTTGAAGACCTTGTTTGATAAGTTTTAATCTTTTAAGCATGACAATGATGGAGGCAAACGAGTATCTGCAACCGAAAGCAATTTAAGTGTTGAGAACCTATGAAAGATTGCAAGTCTCATGTTGTGATTCATGATGAAATTTTTAATTTGAATTGCATCCCCATGAATTTCTGTTACCCATTTACACTCCTCAAATGTTTCCTCATTTCCAACCATATTTTTTGGAGAACAAATGTTCTTTAATGCAAGATTAAGAGTATGAACAACATATGGAGTCCAATAAATATGAGGAAACATACTCTCAATAAGCTCTCCAGCCCCCTTACAATTAGCTGCATTATCAGTTATAATTTGCACCACATTCACATGACCAATCTCATTGATAACCTCTTTCATCAAATCAGCAATAAAAAATTTATCTTTCACTTCACCAAAACAATTCACTGCTTTAAGAAAAATAGGACCTGCTCCAGAAGTAGCCATAAAGTTAATTAAGGGTTTTCTTGCGGGATCACTCCAACCATCGGTCACAATTGTGACACCCCTTTCTTTCCATGTTAATTTAAGTGGTTCTAACAACCTTTCAACATTGGCCNACAACCTTTCAACATTGGCTTTTTCTTGGGCAAGTAAGGTTGTTCGTAATTTATTATAACCAGGAGGCACGTATCCAGCAATGTTATGACTAGCAGCAAAACAATAAGACCTATAGTAATGAGGATTTCTAGCAAGATTGAATGGCAACCCTCCTGTGTAAAACATCCTTGCAATTTCTTGATCTAATTGATCCCTAGCCTGAATACCAAAAGCTTGAGTAATAGGTGAGAAGCTAGACTTTCTTTTCTTGAAGTTAGAATTAGCCTGAATACCGGATTCACTAGGCAATGGAACTTCCCTAGGTCCGGAGTCAGACTTTTTGTTCTCATAATTTTCATCTAACCTTTTCATTTCAAGTAACTCACTTCTACCCACTTTCTTACAAGCTGCTATTCCTCTATTTGAAATTCCAAGTAGATGTGCTTGTACTCTAGAATAAGATCCGGTTCGAATGTTATTACAAAAATTACATTGAAATTTCCATGTTCCTCCTACTGCACCTTGTTTTTTCTAATCTAGTTACATAGCTCCATAATGGACCTTCCCCACGACCCCCACTTTGAACTGATGCACCAGACCCAGCTCCACTACCATTGCTACTACCAATTTGTCCACTTTGTTGTTCATTTTCCATTATAAAACAACAATCAAACCAACTGCACAATTGATATTCCACATATTATTCATCTAATTTTCCATAGTTCATTCATATATATACATATGACATATCATAGGCCAAAAAAACTCACTGCCACAATTCATTCATATAATCAACAATTAATTAAAAATTTCATTGTTGTTGTTTCTGTATTCTCAATTTACAGTAATTTTGTACAATCAAACAAGTTAAATCAGATTATAAATGAAATAGCAAATCAGTTGAGTGACAAAATTTATAATCGAAATGAGTAATTCCTCATTATACGCAAAAATCAACAACAATATGCATGATAAAAATTTACAATAATTACTGACAATAATTCAATGTATTTAAAAATCAACAATATTATCACAAAACCATATAACCAAACTACCAAAGTCTGTGAACAACAAATTTGAAGGTTGTTTGTGAACCACTGAACCATATAAATAGAAATTCATATAACCATATAACAAATTTGAATGCAGAACTAATTCATATAACAACAAATTTGAAGGTTGTCTGTGAATCATATAACCATATAACAAGTATTCAATAATTGAAAGAACTAATTAATTCATCAAGCTATCACATAAATAGAAATTCATCAAATTTGAAGGTTTAATTAATTCAAAGAACAACAAATAACAAATTCGAATAAAAAGCATATTGACTTTGGTTCGCCGTCGTCCCTCAAACTCGCTGAAATCGAAAGAACTAACTTGCTGAAAGCTACCCACCGTCGTCCCTCAAACTCGTCGTCGTCCCTCGAACTCGCCGACGTCCATCAAAGAAAATCAATTGAGTTCACCGCTTTCTTCTTCTTCAAAACCTGATATTGGTTAATTGAATGCAGTTGATGATAGCTTGATGAATGCACTTGATATTTGATAATTTAACCCTAGAGGGCAGAGGCTACTGAATTTGGTTAATTGGTTAGTTGGTTTGGTTAATTGCCTTTTTGGACCTTGGGCTATTAGCCTTTTACATATGATTGAAATTGGCCTTTTACCTTCAAAAGGGGTGGGGACGTTTTTGCTCTACCGTAGCCGTCCCTGAATCGTCCCCGAAGTAACACACCCGACCCCGCCCGATTGATGGCGACCCCGGGACGTTTTTGAGCCGTCCCCGACCCCCAGACGTCCCCAACACGGGTTCCCCCCATAGGAAGCCGACCCCGTGCTTCATAGCTTACATGTAAAGCACAAACAATAGTCAAAACATAATTTATAAATAGTGTCTAAAGTCAAAACGTAAAGAATAAATTGGAACGGAGGGAATAAAATACAAGCTGATAAGAAACTAACAAATACCAACTCAACCTTAAGTGGCCTGTATTTTTAGTATAGTATATTAAATGAATCGATGATTGGTAATTAAGAAAAATGAGACGATAAATAGCATTCCCCCCAAAAAGTTTCGAATTCAAGCCTTGTTCTTTTGGATTGAAACAAAGTTGAACTGAATTGAAAGGGGCTAAACTGAACTGAAACGAGATGAACTAAACCGAACCGAAGTGAGCCGAATTGAACTGAACTGAAATGGACTAAAATGAAGTAGTAATTAATAATTATAATGGAGATGAGCTGAACTGAAATGGACTGATCTGAATAAAGCTGAATTGAATTAAATAGAACTGAAGTGAAATGAAAAAAATTTAAGTCCAAAAGAACAAGGCCTCAGTCAAAATCAATAGTTCTAAAATTTTACACAAATCCGTATAAGGTATCTTAATTGTATAAAATCCGTAAAAAAAGTCGTATAGGGTACCGATATAAGTATCTAACCTCAAAGAGAACGTGACACAATCCTACACCTTTCGAACTCCTACTTATATAACCCACTACATTCCTTCCCAACATTATTAGTTCGTCACATAATCACTCTTCTTTTTCTTTTGTCTGCAATTTTTCCCCCAAAAAAAAAAGCTTCACCATTTTCTCTCACCTAGGGTTTTCTACTTTCCTCTCTCTAATTTCACTATGAGGTATTCTCTCTTTTCTTTCTCTTTCTATCTTCGATCTTTCTCTCCTTTCGCTATTTAATTTCATGCATTTAATTGTGTGTTTTTAAAAAAAATTAGGGTTTCGATTTCAAAATTTTGCGGCGGGGTTTTATTAGGGTTTATCTTTTTTCTTTTTGTTTTATTATTTTTGGTTTGATTTTGTTGCTTAATGTTCTTTCGTTGTGTTGTTGAAGATTTTGTTAAAATTGTAATGTTAAATGTTAGGGTTTGAGTTGATTGATAAATTGTATCCAATTAAAGAAAACAATTTCAAATCAATTTTAATATCTAAAATCGTTTGATTTTTTTTTGGGTTTAGAATATCTCACTTTTTTTCCCCAATAATTAGTCTTTCTGAATGTAGAGCTTTAAATGTTAGATTTATTCTTTGGAATTCTAGAAAAATGAAATGTTTTTAATTTAATGTATGAGATTTGATTAAACAATCCAATTTGAAAATCATTTTGAATCTCAAATTCAAATCTAATTAGATTTTTTTTTGTATTTTGACCTTTGAATTAGTAAGAAAATGTAATCATTGTTGATTTTGAGTTAGTAAGAATATTTAATCGTTATTGATTTATATGGGAGCATAATTAGTTGTTCTTAATGAAGGTTTTGAACTCTAATTCGTTGTAAAATCGCTTTGTTGATTATTCAAAGAACTTTTGGTTTTATTTCTGTTGCAAATGTTGATCGAGTTTGTTTCCTTGTATAGAAAGTTGTGATAATGTGTAGGTTTGTAAAGTTGTATCACTTGTATGCATTGGTTTTAACATAGAAATTAAAGAAAGCCGAAATCTTGTGTAATTCATCTACCTATAAATTGTTTATGCTATTTTAGGTTACTGTGCTTTGTTTAGTTAGGAGGAAATGTAGGGAAGGGGGGTAAGTATCTCTACTCCGGCTATGGGTGTGGTGTGGTCGATTCTTTGACGAAATGTTGAAAGGGTATTGGTGGAGAGCTCCGCCTTCACCATCCCCTTTTTCTCCACTCCTTCCTTATCTGTATGTTATGCTATCTAAACTGTGTTAGGATCTCCTTCTATTGGCTTATGAAGAGTAACTGAATTTTAAAATTCACCTCTCGATAATGCAAGCACAGGGTTCTTCCCACTTAAATGTATCTTATCTACTCATTTGGAACTATTGGTTTTGAACTGAGCCTTGGTTATGCTCTAGAAGTGTAGTTCTCATGTTTGATGTTATGGTGAGTGGACTTTTGAGGTCTGACAATGGCTGTCCACCAATTACTGTGAGTGGACTTCCAAGGCCTGACATTGGCTGTCTGCCAAATATTGTGTTAGAGGCCTAAAAAAAATTTTGTTTTTCTGATGTGTCATTCACTTTCTCTGTTTAGTTGTTTAATATTCTTGTTTTATGCAGCCGTCATCCCGAAGTTAAATGGGCCGAGAGGGCAGACAAAGTCTACCTTACTGTTCTGTTGCCTGATGCCAAAAATCCAAAGGTTAATTTAGGGCCTGAAGGAACTTTTACCTTCTCTGCTACTGGTGGAGCAGGCGATAATGCTTATGAGCTGAAACTAGATCTTTGTGACAAGGTTAATGTAGAGGTAATTTCTAATGACAATGATTGCAATTAAAATGACGCATACTTTTCCTTTTAATGGTTTTGAGTCTGGAATTATGGAATCTGTTGATGAACTGAACTTCGAATATTTGTTTGGGTATGAAGTAGTGAACAGTCTAAACTATTACTTATGTTGAATAATTTTGAATCTCATTATATATTAGTTCGACTAGTAAATCTTTATAGCATCATGAGTATGTCAATTCTTTAGCTCAATGACTGTATAGTATCTTTTGTGAATGGAGTACTCCGTCCGATTCTTATTAATTGCTACATATTGACTTTACTTTGACTTTCTTTAGTTTTATATGCGTATAAGAAAATTTAGTCATATGAGATCTTGTTTGATTTGTCACAATATGAGGTATCCAATTATATAATTTTTGTAATTTTTACAAGTTTGTAGCTTGGAGATATTAACGTTTTAATTTGTGTCTCGTGAGATGTGAAAAGACAAATGTAGCAATTAAAAAGAAACAAAGGGAGTATTATTTTACTGGACTTTGCTCTAGTTTCCCTGATTTGCACACTTGTGTTTTATTTCTCTAGGAAAGCAAAATCAGTTATGGACCCAGAAGCATATTTTGTATTCTGGAGAAAGAAGAGAGTAAATGGTGGAATAGGCTTTTGCGTGAAGCTGGTAAGCCTCCACACTATGTGAAGGTTGATTGGGATAAGTGGGCCGATGAAGATGATGATGGTGGTGATGGTGCTGGAGCTGGTGCTGGTATGAATGAGTTGCTTAGTTTGTTTAATTTTTCTATTCTTCATATCTTTTTAGTAGACTGTTATTTATTCAAAATGTCTGTCATTGCTTCCTTAGGTCCGGCAGATTTTGATCTCGGTGGAATGGATTTCTCGGTAAGGATGTTCTATACTTGGTTGCAATATTTGTACCCCTTGCCTCAGTTAATTTTGGTTTCCTAATTCTTTCAAACTTTCAGAAATTTGGAGATCTTGGTGGTGGCATGCCTGGTGGGCTTGGCGGACTTGGTGGGCTTGGCGGGCTTGGCGGCGAAGAGTTCGATGAGAGTGATGATGAGGATGGTGAGTTCTTATTGAGTACATTTTTTTTCCTTCTCATTCTTAAAGAAGTTGATTTAAGCACTTATATTGTCCCTGCTTTGTGCTCTATTTCTGAACTCTTCCCTTTTCCCTCTTTTTTGGAAAGCTTTATGAGTCAACCTTTATGACAGGTTGGCTGGTTGGGCAACATAGTATGATATTTGACTCCTGATTGGTTATTTAGTGGGGAGTGAACATCTCTTTTTGTGGTTGTTTGAAGTAGCATTCTTGATTTTCTGCCCCAGGGCATTACCTGTTCAAAATAATATAGGGCCTATGTTTGGTTTTATTCTGTACCTTACCCCATCATTATTCATTAGTACACAACAAAAAACCTTTACCAGTCCTATGCACCATCTTCATCGTTGACCATAAATATTGCTTTGTCAAATCACTGCTTCTTCAACCTGCAGCATCAAAGTTGCTGATCTAATCCTTGAATTGTGCCTTTGCTGGTGGCTATCAAATGACGATCCACCTCCAAAAGGGAAATCGAAGAAAAGTTAGCCAGAAAATGTCCTTCATACATTGTCATTATTCATTCTCTTTCCCTTTCTTTGAGTGACTGAGTCCTCAATTCAACACCCCCTAGTCTTTGGTCTACTGTTATTTCCTTGAAATGAAATATTTCTACAATTGTTATAGTTACTTTGTGCCATTAATTCCTCTCCTGGTCTCTTGTTTGTTTCCTGGTTCAGCTGTTATCACTTGTACATGTCATCCTGAAGGGGTTTGAACAAGGGATATTATGAGTATCTGCATTTATTACTTTCATCTGAGTCATTGGTGATTATGTCTTAGGTTGTGTTCATCTGAATGGTCTGATTTTTTGACTCTACTGTGACATTATTTTTACACTATATGATACAAAAATACTTGTAAAATGAGATATAATCATGTTCTCGGAATACTGTAAGAATATGCAAGTTTTTATTTGTTTCAATACTTAATTTAAGTTATCTAATGCGAAATAAAAGCTAATAAGAAGATCCGATCTGACCTTCGTTCTGATTTATTTATTTATTTTTAACTTATCTATTTGATCTGAATTTTTTTTCCAATAAACACTAGAGTGCTTAAATAAGTTGAACTATATACATAACCATATTTTTAAATACGAGGAAATTAGTGAAGATAGGATATGATGCACTCTTTCTGCCCATTCATTCCCTTATTTTATTTAGCCTTTCGAATCTTCTCTTATTCTGTAAAGATCATGCTTGTTGATTTTCATTGTATTGTCTTTTGCAGAGCAAGAAGTTTCAAAAACTGAAGAGCAGGAAGCTGAAAAGGCAGGAGCTTCCAAGGCAGATGAAAAGGCAGGAGCCTCTAAGGCAGATGAAAAGGTGGAGGAACCAGCTGTTGCAGCAAAGACCGATGCATGAGGTGCATAGTTAGGTCATAAGCAGCCGATCCACATGATTGGACTGTTATTAGAGTGTTTTGTGACGGGGACTGAGTAGTCTTTGAAAATATTCGCTTTTGTATTGTGGGATTGGGATGATTTTCTGCTTGTAGTTCTTTTCCCCGGATTCTGGCAGTGGCAGTTGCAGGCATCGTACCCATGTTCATCCGAATCATACAAAGTAGGAATTTTTAGGCTGGCTAGATATCCAATTCTGTTCGTAACTGGTTTTCTATCCATGTTTAACTAATATTTCACTATTTAATGGGATTTTATCATTCTATGGTCACTTGATTATCATATGAGGGTTGGGTTTCGTCTAGGAATTATGTCAGCTATGCCATTGTGCTTCCACTGTATGGTGATGAAATTCAAGTTCATTTAAGCTCAATGCGTGTTGTTTTACTATTTTCTCTTGTTGCTATTATTTGTAGGCTCAACTTTGTGTATGCAAGTGAGGTATAATTATTGTAACCGTTGGAGGAGAAAAGTGGAAAAGAGTGGGCATGTGGCTATAAAAGTGTGCTGTAATTATTGTTAATACGAGTAGAAATATCAGTGAGCTAAGTCAAATAATAACTCCAACATAATTGAGTTTTCAAAATTTTTGTCGAAGCTGAGCTTGTCAAGATTTTCATTGTTCAAGCTTGTTCCTTTATTTTTATGTACGGTACTTAGGGTCCGTTTGGTAGGGCGTAAAACGTTTTATTCGAAAACTATTTTTCCATTTTACATTGTTTGATTTGAAGTAAAATATTAATATGTAAAACTTCTAATGGAAAACCATTTTTCATGTTGAAAGCATTTTTCCTCAAAATTGGGAGGAAAACTATTTTTCATCACACTTGAAAGGAAAACGTTTTTTAAACCAATTGAAATAATTGATTTTTCATTCAACCAAACAAATGAAAAATGTATAAAATGTATAATCATTTTACATGCAACCAAATAATGAAAACTCATCATGAAAATTAGTCTTCCAATATAAAAGGTTTTTCTTGGAAAACTATTTTCATTTGAAAACGTTTTATACCCTACCAAACGGACCCTCAACGAAAGAGGAAAGTGTATTACAATGCCAACTTCGTCCAAAGGTGAAGAAAACCACACTATACAATTTCTTGTTTGTGTACAAAATTCAAATGTCCAAATTCTCTAAATGCAATATAATATCTGCTTTAAAAAAATTGCATATATTAAGATTGAATTACATCATTACCTTTAATGAGCTATAAAAATTGCAAATATCCTAATTTGACCTTTAACAAGCTACAAACGGTTACAAATGAGCATATTAATGAACTTGAATTAGGTGTTCTTGAGGTTCAATGAGTCAAAAACTAAGATGTTTGAATAAAGTTTGTTTATTAATTGAGCTTAAATCTTTGTTCGGACTTCCTTATATATATACAAATTACTTTTGACCAGGTTTCTTCGCGAGCTAGTTCCCAGTGTATTGAAAATGGAAAATTCCTCAAATTCATTTCAAATGTTTTTGTGGCGTGATTGCTAACAAGGAGCAGTTAACTGTTGATGAGAAAGTAGAGAAAGAGAAGATGTTTATAATTTACATTATAAATTTATAACTCCTTTATACACAAGATTATATGCTAAATAAGTTGAATGGAATTGTAGCTATGTAAATAGTGGGACTGTGCGAGATGGGAATTGCAATGAATGATTAGATAAGACAACTACATTTTTACACCTTTGTAAAAATACACTATATTAGGGAAGTCAATGGGCGGACATGTTTGTGAACAACTCGTGAACAAGTGCTAGTTCAGTCAAAGCTCGTTCGTATATACTTAAATGTAGAAACTGAAGAAGGGTTGTCAATCTTGCCCGTTAATTCATGGAAGTCAATCATATATATTACAAATTATGTGAAGATTATATTCACATAAAAGATATTGGTCAATCAATTACCTAAAATCAAGGGATAACAATTAAGTAATATTCTCTAAAATAAGGAAACCAAATAATTTCCTAATATTTCTCTAAAATATCGTAACACCCCCCCTCAAGTTGGAGCATCCAGAGAAAAAATGCCCAACTTGGATGACAAAGTATCAAATTGAGCCTTTCCAAGAGCTTTTGTGAAAATGTTTGCCAATTGAGTATGAGTTGGAACGTAAGAAGGATCAATGAGACCTGCAGTTACTGCATCCCGAACAAAGTGACAGTCGACCTCAATATGTTTAGTCCTTTCATGAAACACGGGATTTCTGGCTATATGCAAAGCTGACTGACTGTCACAAAACAACTTGATAGCTTTAGGATGGTTCACCCCCAAACTTAAAAGTAGACCTTTCAACTATTTTAATTCACAATCTATATTCAGCTTCAGCAGAACTACGGGAGACGGTGTTTTGTTTCTTGGTTTTCCAAGAAATAGGAGACTGTCCCAGAAATACCAACCAACCCGTTAAAGATCGTCTTGTAATAGGACAAGCTGCCCAATCAGAGTCACACCACCCCTGCAAAGTTAAATTACTGTCGGATCGTAACAAAATTCCTTGCCCGGGAGTACCTTTCAAATATCGAACAACCCGTAAGACTGCTTCCCAATGATCAGTCCTAGGCTCATGCATAAATTGAGACAGAATATGAACTGAGTAAGCCAAATCGGGCCTAGTCATCGCCAAATAAATCAATCTACCAACGAGCCTCCGATAAGGCTCTGGATCCGACAATATTGTTCCAGTTGCGAGACGAAGTTTATGGTTTTGTTTAATCGGGGAGCCTACCGGTTTAGACCCAAGTAACCCTGTTTCGGACACAATATCAAGAGTATATTTCATTTGGCAAAGAAATAAACTTGTAGTACTACGAGCAACTTCAATGCCCAAAAAATATTTCGAAACACCAAGATCCTTCATGTGAAAACAATCAGAAAGATAAGCTTTAAAGGTCCTTAATGCAACAGAATCATTGCCAGCTATTATCAAATCATCCACATAAACAAGAACATTTATTTGAGTCAAGCCATGGGTATAGGTAAATAGGGCCGGAATAATCGGAATAAGACTGAAGAAATCCATATTCTTTCAAGGCAGAAACAAGTTTTGCAAACCAACATCGAGGTGCCTGTTTTAGACCGTATAAAGATTTTTGGAGACGACATACCTTATTAGGAAAGGATGACTCAAACCCGGGTGGAAGTTTCATGTAAACTTCCTCATCAAGATCACCATGCAGGAAGGCATTATGTACATCCATTTGGTGCAACTCTCAATTTTTAGCAGCTGCAATGGTAAGAAAAGCTCAAACAGTGACCATTTTAGCCACGGGAGCAAATGTCTCATTGTAGTCAATACCCTCCTTTTGATGATTACCGAAGACAACAAGTCTGGATTTGAGCCGTTCTATGCTGCCATCAGATTTGTACTCAATCCGATATACTATACCCATTGACTACCAAGAGGCTTCTTTCCTGGGGGGGGGGGGAAGATCTTCCATTGTCCAAGTTCCATTATTTTCAAGAGCCCGGATTTCATCTTGCATTGATTTTCTCCAACCTTCTTCTCGCATTGCCTCCTTAAACGATCGTAGTTCTTTGCTCGAAATAATAGCTTCAATAAAATTCCGATAACGCAAAGAATAATTGTTACAATTTACATAATGTGCTATAGGATAAAGAGTACCTGAAGGATGTCGAGGAGACGAATTGTTTGAAAGAGACGGACTTTTTGTGAAAATAGTGTGAGTGACAAAATCCTTATGTCTCACATTAGGGAATTTGGTGCGAAACCCACGTCCCAAATTTGTATCATTATGAGTAGGGGTTGCCGAATCTATTGAAGAAGAATTGGTATATGATTGCGAAATGGGCTCTTGCTCCTGACTGGACTGACTGGGCGAGGTTGACTGATCACTGGGCTCACTGGGCCCAGGTGGACTGCTGTGGGTGGTATGTGGTGAGTGGGCTGATTTGTGTCTGGGCCGAGTGAAGTTTGGTGAGTGGACTGATTTGTGGTTTCTGGGATGGGTAGAGGGTCATTTGGGTTTGTGTTTGGATGGGCCATAGTTTGAGTAATGGGTTTATTTGGTGGGTTTAATTGGTGTGGGCTGTTTTGAGGGGTTTTGGGAGAAATGTTTTCATGATTATTTGTATAGTTTTCACGAGAGGGTTGAGGGTCATTAGGAATGGAATTTTCAATAAAATCATCAATACATCTAAAATCACAATTTATGGGATCATGAATGGGAACAATATTTTCAGGAGTAATATTTGAAGCAATTGGATCCAAAAAGGGAGAAACATCTTCAAAAAATTTTACATCACGAGAGACAAAAAATTGTTTGGCATCCAAATCAAATAATCTCCATCCTTTTTGATTAAACGGGTATCCCACAAAGTGCATTTTCGACTTTTGCTAGCAAATTTATCCCCCTTAGTCTTTTGATTGTGAGCAAAACAGAGGCAACCAAAGGTCCAAATGTTGTCATATGAGGGTGACTTATGAAAAATAAGTCCATATGGTGATTTATTTTGGAGTAAAGGAGTGGGAGTACGGTTAATTAAATGAGCTGCTGCAAGAACACTTTCACCCCAAAAATAAATTGGTAAGTTTGCTTGAAACCGTAACGCCCTGGCTACATTCAAAATATGTTTATGTTTCCTCTCTACCCGCCCATTTTGTTGGGGATTTCCAACACAGGATGTTTGAAACAAAATACCATTATCATTAAAATAACCAAGCAAACATTGAAATTCCATACCATTATCACTTTGAACTATTTGAATGGTCTGTGAAAATTGCCTATTAATCATAGCCACAAAAGACATAAACATACGGAACACCTCCGCTTTATCAATCATCAAATAAAGCCAAATTGCTCGGGAATAATCATCAACAATAGTAAGAAAATAATGTGCATCACAAGAAGAGGGATGTCTATATGGTCCCCATAAATCACAATGTACTTTCTCAAAAATCCGAAAAGCTTTATTTTCACTTAAATAAAATATATCCCTAGGGTGTTTAGCACGAAAACATACTTCACATGCTTTATTTAAACTACCCCTACAATCAGAAACAGGAGGAAGAAGCTTTACTACTCTTTCGGAAAGATGACCTATTCTTTTGTGCCATAAATCCAATGTTGAAGAAACTGCGTTGACTGAAATTTGTGAAACGGAATTGTCTCCATCAAAATAAAAAAGTCCATCCCTCCTAACACTCGTTCCAATCAGCTCCTTCGACTGGTCCTGTATAACACAAGAGGTAGATGTAAATTGCACAGTACAGTGTAAATCATCGATTAATTGCGAAACCGAAATTAAATTACAACGTAATTCCGGAACAAATAGTACGTGTTTAAGAGTGAAATTATTTGTTAAATAAACCGAGCCTTCCTTTGTGGCAATAACGGATTTCCCGTTTGGAAGACCCACCGGACAGTTAGTTTTTGGACATTAAAAAGCCATGAATCTGTACAAGTCACATGTCGTGAGGCACCGGTATCGATGATCCACGAATTAATATCAAACTCACCAGTCAACCTTTCATCAGAAACTTTGGTGTTACCAATAAATTCGGCAAGGAATTTCCACTGCTCGGGAGTAAAAATACGACCTGCTACCTGTGAATTCTTACCTGCTGCCTGCATGTTTTGGCCTTGGTAACTGGTAGTCGACGCGGCTGTGCGTGGTGGTGTGGATGGTGGCGGCAGTTGATCGCCGGCCATATATTGGTGTTAATTTTTTTTTAATTGGGTTGAAAATCCTGAGCGACTGATACCATGTAGAAACTGAAGAAGGGATGTCAATCTTGCCTGTTAATTCATTGAAGTCAATCATATATATTACAAATTATGTGAATATTATATTCACATAAAAGTTATTGGTCAATCAATTACCTAAAATCAAGGGATAACAATTAAGTAATATTCTCTAAAATAAGGAAATCAAATATTTCCCTAAAATATGGTAACATTAAACGAGTTAAAAATTTTAAGCTCGAGCTTTACTTGAATAATTTATTACTCAGCTCATTAAGGCACGTGAACAAATAGGTCATAGCTCTTTCATAGCTCCTTCAAGCTCGATTTTTTAAAAGTAGTATAATTTAATTATAACGAATATCGAAAAATTAGCTTAATTGTTGAATTAGAAAATAGTTACTGGTTGACTGCCTTCATAGCTTGCAGTGGGATATTATATTTTCAAAGTCATCTTTAACTTTCCTAGTACTCCCATTTCGGATATTATTTGAACTTATTGATTACAAAAATAAATAAATTGTAGTAGATTTTATTCCATGTAAATTTAATTATTTAAATAAAATGGCATTGCATTAAACTTTTCAAGTTTTAAAAATATTATATTTTTGCTTTTAATATATATTCAACTTTTCAAGTTTTAATTTGGTAAAGAGGTGATTAAAAAATATGTAGAAAACTCGTTACTCATAGGCTTGATTTAAGCTCAAACTCAAAATAAACGAGTTCGAACACTGCAAATTTAAAGCCAAGCTC
The DNA here is from genome assembly GCA_016808085.1 of Suaeda aralocaspica. NCBI lineage: Eukaryota > Viridiplantae > Streptophyta > Magnoliopsida > Caryophyllales > Amaranthaceae > Suaeda > Suaeda aralocaspica. Next base: position 7,380,948 of record PYUH01000120.1, on the reverse strand, counting down.
AAACAACAAATTTGAAAGCTTGGTTATGCTCGAGCTCGGCTCAAGCTCAATTAATAATTATCAAGCCTAGCTCGAACAGGTTACCACTCGGCCTGGCTCGTTGACATTCCTACACAATATTAGGTGAGACAATCAGGCAATTAGTTTTGCTCTTGTAAACAAAGATAAAAAAAATAAATAAAAAAAAATCAAACAAAATGTTACTACAGTTTAACCATTGTAAGATAAGAATTTGAATACAAACATAAAATGTTTCAAAAATTCAAACTATATGAAGCACCAAAACTACAAATCTACAAGATAGGCAACAATTACTAATAAGGTTGATGCCTGTTTTTTTTACGACTCTTACTTGGCTTCACTGCTAAGTTACTTGATATCCAAGCACGATTTCCATCAGAAGTCTCATCAGATAGCCAACAACATAATCGGCCATCCTCGCCACCTGTCCAACCAAACATACCATTGTTTGGAGACTGTCCTGGCAAAACTGAAGCAGGAAGAATGGTCCTAACAATGCCTGCATGCCCACCCTCGAGAATAGCTTCAGGTGATGACAGAGTTCGTCTATTGTAATCTACAGGAAAGTAGGCAATGGTGCCTGCATTTGTGCCTCCAATCACCCATAAGCGATCGTCTTCTGCTGAACAGTGACAATCAATGAAATAATCAACCTGCAAACATGAGAAATTGATCAAACTGAGCATGTAGTGATGTACAGCAGTTTCAAGCAACTTAGAATAGAACATTTACACTATCTCGAACCCAGCTCTCCGATGTCAATCCACGAGCTTCCTGAAAATCAGCTACAACCTTTTCCTCTTTCCAGTCCCAGATACTGTAGTGTACGTATGAGACCAAATTAACATGAAGGAGAGCAAACAAGTGAAATGCAAATTGGTGACCAAAGGAAACTAAAACGATAGACAAGTTGCTACCAATACCTTGTAATACAATCATTGGATTACCTACAACTATTAGATGTACATATAACCTTCCTCCTTTTCAACTAAATATAAAAGGCTTCACAAGACAAAAAATGCATAGAAGAACAGACGTATCATGAAACTGATGAAGCATACTCCACAATGAAGGCTCACTTGCAAATTGCTAAACATCGAAAGGTGGGAAACATTCAAAAGGCTATTTTTTAAATTTTAGATCTAAAAAGTAAGCGAGAATTATTTAAAAAAGTAACCTTGTATTAACCAAATCACTAAAAAGCATATTAAAGGGCTACAAGCCTACAATCAATGAAGATGCAGATGGATCACACAACCAGCCATCGCTAATCACGTTTCAATAATACCTTAAAGTTTCAATATGAGTCAAGCACCAAAGTTTTTCATGGTTTTGCCCAAAAAATCCAATTTTTCCAATTGACGTGCCTGCGTTCATTACCTAAGGAACGGAAATGGAAATCATCACATTTCATAAAGAATAACAACTGGACATCCAAAGTTATGTGAATAGTGAATGAAAATACATTAATGGATAAACTTACAGAATAAAGATGATCATCATCATTTATGTTTCCGGAGGTATCAAATAAGCACATCAAACCATCAACAGAAGCTGAGATAAGCTTGTTTTGAGTACCAGGGATAAAACGAACCTGTTAAATAACCAACAGTTTCAGCAAAAAGGGTCCGAGAAAAGGAATATATTCGTGTTATTATCTAGCTGGATGAACTAGCAAGAGTGGTTGAAGAGACTTTAGGTGCAAAAATTAGAAAAGACAAGTCTTCCTGTACAAAAAACAGAAACACATCAACTTACCTGAGTAACATCTTCGACATGAGAATCTTCCAAACAAGCAACTTGCTTTTGATTTCTCCAATCCCAGATCAGTATCTGCTTGAAAAAACACGGGATAAGATGTCTAATCTGGAGCAAATCAAAATATATATCAAATGCAGATCCAGCCATACAAGAACGAAGCTAAATACTTGTGCAGGCTAAGCCTAATGCCTGAACAAACCTCTCTTACAAGGCAGACCTGAACAAAGAGAAGTCATGTAGCATTTGTAACTACTTGTATCTATATTTGCAGAATTGCAGAACATTGAAGAAAGAAATGAAACTCCTTTTAGAAATAGTACAAAATATTAAAATAATATTTTGTGCCAGAGTTAGAAGTTTGTGTAAAAAACTCAAAGCATCTTTCTGTCAGCTACTCAGCTGCATCATCATCACTATCCTAGCCAGTTACTCTGCTTACTACCATTGCTAATTTCTTCAATTAGAACGTAGTTAAAGCCCCTCTCCAACAACCACAAAAATATACATGCAGAAGAAATATATGTTGATTGACTTGATTCCACCTCCCAAGTCCCAACAAATAACGAAAAAGGACACCTATAAGCACTACAGGAATTCAGAAATCTTGATCTTCACGCATACATTTTTCTTACATAAATCATTAGAATCACATTCACTGCCTTTCAAGAAAACAAGGTTAATCACATGGCCGAAGAATGAACTACTAACAAAAGGGTTTTAGTGGAAAACTGGAAACCAAATCTAATAACCAAGGTGCTGAGCTTTTTAAGACCCAGCAACACATAACACAATGGAAATATCATCAGTCTCCTGAAACATATAGAAGATGCCAAAAAAAAACCGTTGCCATCCAAATAATCGCATGTCATTATTGCATGGAGTTGATTTTGTGTGATACATACTTACATCCTTGGTTCACATGTTGACTATCTTTATACATTTTCTTGATCATTGCATTGAAAAAGATACCTAAGATAAGCAAAAGTAAGATCTCTTGGTGTTCCATCTATAAGAATAATGGTGGTATAAGATATCTGGAAAGAAAAAGATAGGCGTGCAAAGTTGTAAGCAGATATTAACATTGGTTCAGCAAAGCCTGTACTGTGACTAATTACAAACTTTTGATTTGTGGATCACTTTCAAGATGATGAATCACATTCATGACGACTTACTAGCAATGCTAGGAAAACCTTATTGGCAATGAAAAGGAAATAATCCAGGTTTTATGACTTATTTTTTACACTCGCAGTGGTGTGGGGTGTTTGTGTGTTAAGAATAAATATGCACTAAAAGCATGTTCAATTTGCTATTTTTTAGTCTATGAAATGGAATCGACTAACCCTTTCCATTACCAATTGTTAGATATGAGATGTTAGTAACACAAAATCTTTTCCTTAGTTCCTTGTATTCTATTTCTATTCCATTTCCTTAGCCACGCCAAACAACTAATAATTGTAACACTTAACGTTGCTCTTTTTTCCATTCCACTTCTCCTCCTATATCTATAATTTTTACCAAACACCCCCTAAGATGTTCCTCATTACCTCACCTCCAAGGCTATGAATTTCACTAATTTGAGGCAAATGCATGAGGAACCTAGAGAACACCATCAAAAATTAAGTGTAGCCCAATTGCCCATGAGCTGGAGAAATCAGGCAAAATCTCCTTACATTGGTCTCATCCAAACAGTAAAGAGAATACGAGCCGGATGTAATGATAATCAAGCTCAATCTATCGACATCAGTGAGAATTTGATAGATAGCCTACAATACTAGAATATGTCTTCTAGGCTTCTAGCGACATATCATACTTGAACCTCATGCCCTCATCTAGAGTTTTCATTCAAATTACTAAGGGCATAATTCTATTGTCTAATCAATTGCCTTCAAGGAATTCATAACAGGAAGAGCAAACAGCCCAAAGATGTCCAACTGCCAATTCCATTGCTACCAAACCACAAGGTCCCAACAAAAAGGATACACATTGTTCTATAATTAAAACCAGCATCACCCAACTCCCTTCCACTCCCCACAACCGCAAACTAAAAATGGCGAATATGCTAGTGAATTAATACTTAAGGGCCCAATTTAACAAATTAGGTAGTTAATCGTGAAGCTGAACTGAATATCATACATTCATACTAGCAAATTAAAAAAACACTAATCAAAACAAATTATAAGCAACACAAATTCTATAAGTTTAACTCTCATACATGCCTGAGATTTACATCCACCAGCAATAAGATTATTCACTCCACCATAAGCAAAACTAAACACTTCCTGTGAAACACCAGCATTTATCATTGACACCTGCCAAAACAAACAAAAAAACACAATTGATTCAAAACCCACAAAAACCCAAACATTCATCATCAAAATTCTGCAACAACCCACCCAGCAAAAAAAAAAAAAAAAAAAAAAAAAAAAAAAAAAACACAAAAAAACAAAAAAAAAAAAAAAAAAAAAAAAGAAAACATAATTCACTTAAAACCCACAAAAACCCAAACATTCATCATCAAATTTAGCAAAAACCCATAAAAAAAAAAAAAGTAAAAATTCACCCCCCCAAAAAAAAAAGAAA